>JALMLS010000069.1:0-23015 GCA_038496445.1 Trichosphaerium sp. ATCC 40318 | reverse complement strand
AGAATTCTTGGATGCAATGGAAATGTCAGATGGTACAAAAATGACTCTACCAGATTCTTGTATGCAACTCATTAAAATCCATGCATACAACTCTAGAGGTACGCAATTTTGGAGTTTTTTTCACGTTTCATTGATCTTACACGTGCCCATCTGTATTTCTTACGTTTGGTCCCTAGGCAGCTGTAAGTGAGTACAAACAAGCCATCGCTCGTGGTGATGATATGTACAATGAAGGTGTTGTTAATGGTATTGTTCGTTCACTATATAAAGTAAGTATAGCCTTGTGATGCAAGAAATCCTTGTCGAATTTACTTGTGATTTTTGTTAATGGTTCTCGTAGTACTTTCCTAAAGCTATTGGATCTATGTTCATTGGACAATTTGTAAAAGGGCTCACAGAGGATAAATGGCAGAAATTTTTACCACCAAAACCTTCAAGCGCATCCCAGAAAAAGAACAATTAGAAATCCTTTTTTTTAGAGTAGGACTAGAACAAAAACGTAAATAAAATGTATTGAGACTGTACTTTATTTTAACGCACAACAATTTAACATGGCCTCCTTTACGACGTAGTGCTTGATGTAAATATGTTTATCAAATGCACATTTTAAGGCTTACTTTTTGTGCTAATCAAATCTCATCTACCAACTACAGCTCGCTGACTTTTAAGTTAACAAACCGATAACGTTTTCGCATAAAAAAAGTGACTAAGACTCTAGCGGGTGGTGCTATGCTAGGATAATCACTGTATGGGAACTGACACTGCAAGCAATATCAAATCACCATTAGTTTTCCAAATAATGGGGTTAAAGACAAAGTGACACGTGGTCACTTGCATGGGGTTTAACCCAAGCTGAACTTTTACTACACATGATCAAAGCCATTAGGCCGAGAAACACATGAGAAGGAAACGTTGACAACCTTTTATCATCGTCATTGTGCAGAAATAAAAAAATTGTGGGATTGTGATCAAAGTGCCAAAGAAATGAAAACGCAACATTCACTGAAATTTATAATTCAACAACATTTGCAAAAACAATGTCAGGTTTACTAACACACCGATATTGATCTTTTTTTTTGTGTAGTCGAGGTTTTTGCACAAGGTTTCTTTTGCGAATCTTACTTGTAGCATTTTGCATGTACATAATCGCTCGATCGTTTTACAATGCTGAAACAGTATCAATAGTGTTACTTTTATTGTTAGTGTATGTGCTAAACCTTTAATTGTTAATTTAATGCTGTTTTCGTCAAAAAACACAATCTTCTCATGCTACAACTACAAGCAGAGTCTTACATAGCGATAAACTAAAAGTATTGCGATCAGCTACATTAATAGCCACCTTGCGTAGAGCACCCAGTTGGAAGCTTTGAGTTTTGTATTTCGTGGAACGTGAACAAAAAAGTCGCTTGTATTTGTAAAAACAAGATGTGCTTAACATGTACGTTTGTTTTACTAGTAACGTTTTTAAGAAGGTGATTAAACCACATTTTTTTTTTAACAGAATTTTAAGTATTTTTAAAGTGCAGCACGCAATGTATTATTAACCGTATTGCGAAGTCATAAGAAATTGTGACCGCTCCCTCTACAACAGAACCCATACGCTTGCTACAGAGCACTGGCTGGACCAGCGAAGGTTTTGTTCCTTTACTTTTTTAACTACGACTTTACAACGTTTATGCTGAAAATACAAGGTTCTTACCAATTGTTTTCTGGTAGTTGTGATAGCTGTTTTAATGTGCAGATCAATATAATCACCACTAAGCTGTGAAGTCACGTAGGACTGTGACCTCTTCCATTTTTACAGACCTTATGCTTGCTACAAAGCTCAAACTGGTAGCGAAGGTTTTGCTAATCAACTCAGCAGCAGAAATAAAAAACCAAGAATTGAATCAAAAAACAAGTTTTTATATGTAGTGCTTCTATGCGTCTTTATTCATTTAAAAAACATCTGGCATTGGTGGATATAGGTTTGGTGCCGTAGGACACTTTGATTCAACTTTTGTTGAGTGGTATAAAGATTGTACCCACTCTGTCAAGTTTGCTTTCATTTGTTCAAAAATGACAGGATATTTTAAAGAAAGATCAGTTGTCTCTTGCAAGTCAGCATCTAAATCATACAAAGCAGGTTCGCAAGCTTCTTTCAGGCATGATTTTGAATCATTGACAAGCTTCCACTTTCCGTAGCGCCATCCTAACCCAACGCGTCCGTGCCACCACCATCCCATGCCACGATCTAAGTGTTATGTCAGCGTCGTACAAACAATCAAACAGGTGTTAGTTTTTTTTATTACCTGGGAACTCTTCTCCTCTTATTAGTGGCATTATACTTGTGCCGTCCATAGCCCAATCTTTTTGATCTTCTGGTCTTTCTACGTTAAGAATATCCATCACTGTAGGTAAGAAATCAACAGTATTAACCTAACTAGAGTTAACCGGCATGATTTCGAGGTGGGATAACTTACAGGAGTATTTGGAACCACTCTGTTTTTTTTTATCATCTCAGGCCATTCTATGATACCAGCAACTAAAGAAAAGTGTCAACTCCAAAGGATTCTTGCAAAGCAAAAACCAAGCAACATTTACCTCGATGTCCTCCTTCCCATGTGTCTCGCTTTCTTCCACGTAATCCTTTGGCTGAACCTGGCCAAGTTAGGTAATGGGCAGCGTCACATATCCCATTATCACAATTTCCTTCTGGGCCATTATCGCTTGTGAACCAGATCATCGTGTTATCAGCATATCCTTGCGTTTTAAGTAACTTCCTAATTCTTCCAATCTGTTCATCTAGTTCTACTTCTGCACCGTAGTAATCCAGTTGAGCACTGGAATAATCGCCTTTAGGACAAGTCTTTCCGTCAGCGCAGTCTTGGCGAGTTTTATTCACTACACGGAGTGAGATAAGAAGGATAAAGAGAGGCATACATGCTATGTAAGGAATGTGATTATTGTGAAACCAAATCATACTCAAGAACGGATCGCCATTCCTTTCAGTTAAGAACGATTCAAACGAGTCTACAAGAAACTCTGCGTCGTTCTTACCTACTGGGATGCTAGCATTGAAAACTCCTTCAGGTGCAGTGGAGTTCTCCCACCAGTAATTACAACAGTCTCGCAAGCTACAAAAAACTGTCAGAAAAGAAGAACAAGGTTTCTTTGGGGTTGACTCTTACGTGTTGTAATGCGAGTTTGGTCCATAGTGTCCTACCATACAAGTGTCTTCCCACTCCTTCTTACATTTGCAATTCGTTGTAGCGGTAGGCGCTACTTCAATTGTCATGTTGAAATGATCAAAACCATGTGTGATTGGTGATGAAGGATACTTAACACTGGGATTATCAAAGAAGTCTCCCAAATGCCATTTCCCGAATATTGATGATCGGTAAGAGGCGTCAGCTTTTCTTACTGCGTCCGCTGCAGTGAAAACCTTTGGATCAGGTCCACCAAATGGCATGTTGGCCTAGGGTGAGTATTAAACAATACACTTTCATCTTCAGAAGCATGTTCGTACTTGACACAAGGAAGGATCTGTGCATCCGTAAACATAGTATACGCAATCTCTTACATGATTTCTACCTGTAAGTACAGTAGCGCGGGTAGGAGAACATACTGTACCACCTTGAGTATGGTAAGTTACAAGGAAATGTCATACGAACATGACAAGGAAAAATTTCCCATTTCAAAAAAAGGCCCTGAAGGCCTTGGTATCACTCTCTCCGAGGTCATAGCGTTTGCGCCATGATTCCCCAAACTAAATACCATCGAACAATTGAGAAAAGCGTACCGCTATGAAAATCTAAATGAAACAAAGTTAACAATGAAAAAAGGTAAACACGTGAGCCTAAACGGCGTATTTTCGATTTTTCCGTTACTTACCTAAAAACTTTATTGAGTTCTCTCCGTTAGCGAATGCATCGATGTTTGGTGTCTTAACGAAGCCATTATGGTATCCAAAGTCAGACCAGCCCATGTCATCCACCAAAATAAACAAAAACGATGTTTTTTTGCCGGTTTGAGCGCCCACAAACCCAACTAGTAGTAAGAGCACGATTATAGACTGCATACTAGCCGTCAGGATAAAAATTTGTTGAAGTTCATTGACGGTTCTTGTCACGTGCTTTTATTATTAATGCTCAAGACAAAACCAAACCTTCAACTAAAAAGAAACAAGAGAAAAGTGACATTTTGACATGAACAGCTCTTTATTTTTCTCAGCACAAACAACGATACCAATCGCCGCTGCGCATGATATAACTCTTTGTCTTTTGCAGCTTTAACCCATACTCTCTAGCGAAGAATAAGGAGGCAAACGTTAAGACGCTAGCTAGTACCGTATTGTAGTGTTTCATTCCGTTTCTTCTTGTACACGCAATAGTACACTGCTAAAATGCTGATTACAATAACGCTTAATATCACTACACCAGCCACGACACCCACGATAATCAAAGCGCGTACAATAGAATCAGCTACCTTAGTACACGATGTGAGGCAAGATGTAAGCTCTGTTTGTCTGTATAACTCGTTAAAACAAAGGTAACGCTATTTAGATATGTAAGTCACGTACGTGCACCAATGACACCTAGTGTCTGTATCACAAGCTGTTTTGTTGGTTTCGTAAAGATCAAAACAGAAATCAGCACCAGGTACTTGACCGTTTACAGATAGAATGTATAATGGAGCAAACAAAAGCACAAAGATAAGAAGATGCGTATCCATGTTTTCAAATGCAAATATAAGAATAAGTAAAGGTCCCCAGTATTCTGGATATTCGGATTTTGGGGTCTTTTAGCTCTAAACAGGCCAGTCTGGTATACTTTTATATTTTCTATGAAACAAATTCCCGAAACATATGCATCAGGGAATACAACTCCATTGTGCTCCAGGGTTCTCCCGTCTTCTTGCGTCCCCACGACCGCTCATAGATCTATTAAAATTGATGTTGAGAGGAGCTTTTTGATGCATTACTGGCGCTTCAAACTTGCAAAACACTTTGCAAATACGATCACATGAATTTTTCCAAACCTACTACACTTTGAATCGCTGACAAAAACAGATAATAGTTAGTCGTACAAGACTAATATTTGTAACGCATGTAAAGTAAAAACTGTGATATCTTTTGAAACAACAACTTTGACCAACAGTTACATTTCGCTTTTTGTGTGAAAAGTGTCAAGTAAAAGGCACAATTTGCACCCACTCTTTTTTTACTATGTACAAGTACTCTACAAAAACAGAATTTTCACTACTCATCTTGTTTCTCTTGCTGCCTCTGTAAGTAACGTGCTCTAGCCTCCATGATAGACTTATCTGAGTTACGCCTTTGAAACTTAACCTTACGTTGTTCTGGCGTTTCTTTCGGCCTTTCAACGCGTTTTTTATAAGGCTCAAGTGCAGGCAATAATTCATCCATGAGTTTGTTTTCTTCCTCATCTTTTCTCTTTTTCTCTTCTTCAAGAGCTTTTTGGGTTTCAGCTGATTTCTCTTCATTGAGTTTCTTGACTCTAGCTTGTTCTTCCTGTTCAGCTTGTTTTATAATCCTATCCATCTCCTAAATGATTGTTACGAGCTGGTACAAAAGGGGGAAACAGAAAGAGAAAGACAGTAAAAAAAAAAAGCAAAAAAAAAACATGAAGAGGTTTAAAGCTTACTTTTTCGCTATCGCTGTCACTATCATAACCTCCACCAAGTGCTGAATTTGTACCATCTATCATACTAGAATAAAATCCTACCATACCAGTCTTTGTTACATCAGTAGCTTTGTATTTCTCCTCAAGCTCATTCTTCCATTTTTTATTTTCTTCCAATTGCTTCTTATAACTTAAAAAGTGTCAGTGTGACCCTCCATAATTTTAAACGATTTGTTAGTTCGTACCTAGGCGTAATAAACCTCTCTGTCTCTCCCCAAAGCTTTTTATCCTCCTCCATTTCACGAATAAGTTTATTTTCAAAAATCAAGTCTCTGTCGCGTTCTCGCTCTTGTGCTTTCTTCATAAGCGCTGGTATATACTTTGCTAGAGTTTGATGTAAGTAAAATGAGTTATTTTGTGACATTTGACTGTTTTTAACGTTAAGAACGTACGTTTATCGCTTTTAATCTGATGTTTGCGTCTTTTACGGTTACCTTTTCTAAGCTCGTCATGGATCTCGTCGTACTCAAATATAGTAGGGTCTTGCGCTTGAGCGTCAGCGAGAACCTTTTTAGTCTATATTGTGTTAATAGTTAAATTGTACAGTTTTTAAACTTTTGATGGCTGCATCCGCCGTCATTTTAGGTACCTTTTTCATATTCCTGCCTCTTGTTGCGCTTCTTTCAACTTGTTTGCGTATTTCCATTTCGCTCATTTCGCCTTCATCATCAGACGACGACGCTCCAAACGCATTCTTTACCACTAACTTTTTACGCTTTTTTTGTCTGCTAGGCGCAAGTATTAATCCATACTTTTCACCCTTTTTGCCTGTCAAAGCAGAAATACTCATCGTAGTACAGCCGTTAAAGTGAAAAAGCGTTGATTTTTTTTTACTTTTGACTGTAAAAGACTTCACTGCAGTGGCGTTTTGTTCCGGTTATTCTCATTTCTACTACTTTGTAAACGAACGCAATAACCCATATAGAACCGCCACAAATAGTAACTTCGCTTGGCTTCAGTCCATTGTTGGAATCACAACAGTTATAACAAGGCTTAAAAACCATCCGTTACGTGAGACCATTACTATTACGTATTATTACGGCTAGTACATAAGCCTGGAGAGTACACATCACAAATGCGTTTTTCAGGAGTGTCAGTAGTGTTATTGGCATTGAGAGAGTTGGTTTAGTATCCTGGTAGTGGCATACTTCACACAGGCGGAAATTAATGCGCTTTTGTTGACGCACAATGTGAACGCTTGTAGTTCTTACCCGCAACCACTTTTAAAAGTAACCTACACTCCGTAGATGTCCAAGAAACAAAAGGGAAAGAAGGGCAAGCAGCAAGGGGATGATCTCGTCCCTCCATCCCGCACGGCTAGCCTCAAGAGTGCGTTTACCTTATATCAAAGCTAAAACAAAGCAAGCTGCTCTACAAATATAGCCTCACTACCCTTTTCAATTTCTGCGCTAAAAACCCGCTAGTTGATCATAGAGTACTTGTAAATGATAGGACGTATGCTGATTTATTCTTCATCCTTGCGGATAGAAAGGAAATAGCAGCTCATAAGGCTATAATGTGTGTTAGAGCGCCTAATTGCATGTCTCAAGGTAACATGCGTTATAAATTAACGTTATAAATGTCGCCACTTTTAACCCCTTGAAGGCGTCAAAAAAAAACGTGATAAAAAGAATGTAACGCATTTGGAGCTTGATCCGAGCCTTCCAATAAACGAAGAGGTAACCACAAAAAATCAAAAAAAAAAACCCTTTGGATCAACTTGTATCCCTTGGGCCTCTTTTTGGCTTATTTTAACAATAAGATATAGACGCTACTGCGGAGCTTAGAATATTGTTACAGCGGAGAAGTTAATTTCGAAACACTTAGTACGGTTACCTTATTTTTATTCCCTCTTTTTTTTTTATCTTATTTTTGAAATTTGTACGATCCTATGTACTGCTAACACTACAAAAGCGCCTAGCTTAGCGATAAGGATGATCGCTGTTGCTGTTGTATACGGTTTAAAACACTTTGAGCAAGTTTTAAGGAAGTACTTACAAGGTAATTAACAAAAAAAAATCAAAAGGACGATTATGCAGTTTATTTCTAATCAAAAAATCACGTGGCATTTTATTTATCACGTGACCCACGGGGTTTTTTATTTTTTTACCCATTTGTGTTTTTGGTATTAAAAAAAGATTATAGCCAGACTGAACCATGATAATATTTTTGGATTGCTAAGAGAAGCTAATGACCTAAAGGTATCTGATCTTTACTGTATTTTTGGTTTTTGGTTTTTGGTTTGTTATTTTGCAGTATATAATCGCTAATTATCGTCATAATAAGGTCGCATCTGCAAAAGAAGTTTTAATGGATTACGCATACAAAAACCCGGTTATTTTGGGTAACACTGAAGGAGTAAACATTTTGGGTATCGGCCTATTTCAGGAGGTACAGGAAAAACCTATTGAGTATTGAATCGTAATTAACACTGCTTTTTTTCATTGTAGGTTGTAGTACTCCAACAAAAACAACCACAAAAACTCGCCGATGTACTTGAAGTCACTGAAAGTGAAAATGTGAGCGGAGTAACAAATTTCCTAAAACTGATAATAATCTTGTTTCATTTTGTGTTTGTTTTTATCCTTTTTTTACTGATGTTTATTGTGCAGTCTTCGAAGCATTTTAGACATTTGTATGATTTAGAGCGTAAGAATTCAGCTGATATTCAATTTCGTATTGAAGGCACGAGCTCGGGAGTTTATCCTTTTTTAGAATTCAAGAACGAACAATTTGCTAAATTGTAGTAGGAAAGCTTATTCTATGCCACAAATGTATCTTTGCATCTGCTTCTCCTCAAGTAGCTTCAATACTCCTTCAAGATCCTCAAGGAGACGCTAAGAAAGGAGGTTTGGAGTACATTCTACCTGTACGTTGTGATACTCTTTTCTTCTTCCTTTTGAATTGAATTGATGTGTTTTTAGGTACCTGGTTTCACTTCTGACGCTTTTGAATGTTTGTTAAAATGGATTTACTACAGAGATACTAACGTTAAACCTGCTGCATCAACACAACTTATCAAATTTTGCAAAGGGTTCAACATGCCTGAACTCAAGTGCGTTTAAAAATACACTACCAAGGTTTTCTTACTAGGTTACACAGGCAAGTTTGCGAAAATGTTGTAGTTGATAACATTCAAACATCAACAGTATTAAGTATCCTCGAAGTAGCATACAATCCAGTTATGGAAGACAACCCAATCCTTAGGAAGAGATTGAAGCATAACGCCACGAAATTTTTCACACAAAATTTCTACAATATTGACCTCACTCCAATTGGAACGTACGTCGCTTATCTTGTGTATAATGCGATAATATACTTACTCGTTATTAGTATGCCACTGGCTATCGCTGCAGATTTACTCAAGGCACTACAGGAAGACGGCAAAAATGGACGCAGTTCAGGTTCGTCATTGGGTTCTGAGCCATCCGGTAAATCGATAAAAACACGTCGCTCAGCTGTAAACATGACTGGTCAACCATCACCACCGGGACACGCGCCACCAGCACCATCACATCAACCACCAGTACGTAAAAATAACAGAACATGGCACCACTACAAGCATTATCTAACATTTAAATAAAGCCACCTGCGGCGCGACCAGCTTTGCCTGTGTCCCCTTCACCTGCCGCTGTGATGGCGTATCCGACGTCTTCAGAGACCGAATCAACAGGAGGAGGATGGCAACCTGTTAGACCTTCAGCACCACAAACACCACAAACTCATGTACCAGCAGGTACGTCGAGCTGGTTTTTTTAATGGCAACTTTTTCTTGAACGCGATTTTTTTTCGTTTTTGTTAAAACCGCACAACATAACTACCCTATTCAATGTGTGCGCGTTTTATATTATTTATTTTTTAATTACATACTATCACAGCACCTCCTTCGACATTACCTTCAGAAGCGCCTGGCACCATGCGAAAAGGAAAGAAAGGAAAGAAGGAGAAAAAAGTGAAAGAAGGGAAAAAAGGAAAGAAGAACAAAAAGTAGATTAGATGGGGATACACTTCCTGATATCCCAAAAGCCGTAGTATTTAAGCGAATTAAAAATAAAACACAACCCCCTCAGAAAAAAAAAACCCAAATAACAAAAGACCACAGTGCCAAAAACATCAACGAAACGAAAACCCACAAAAAAAAAGAAAAAAAGAAGAAAGTTTTATTGTTGTACGAAGTGTTGTGCAAAAAAAAAAAGTGTTTATATACATGGCTACGTTTGTGTCATTCCTATAATGACATTTTTTGGTGATCCTTTTGAAAAGGGGTGCCGTGAAACTGACAAGTTGCGGTTTTTGATTTTTTTTTGTTGTACGTTCGTTTGACGCCATTTTTTTGATTCCTTTACACTCTAGTGGAGAATTCTTGCTTGTTGGAGTAAGTAATCGTTTTCAAGTGTTCAGCAGCTTTTTTTCCGTTCATTAACGAATCTTCATCACCGCATACCGTCACAAACGCCTTTGATTTATATCCTTCAGGTTGTTAAGGCTGTGACATTGATTTTGATTACTTTGTACCTGTTTTCCACTCTAATGGCTGGTGTCTGGAGATCAGTGGATTGTATTGATCTATACGCGTTAGAGAGAGCGTTTGTAGCGTTGGTACCATGCTGTATGAGTTTATCTACTACATCCCAGTAGCGCTCTCCCGTGGCAAATAGCTTCCTTCCGTAGATTGCTACTGTTTGTCCTTTGTATTTTGCTAGCAAATTATCTCTATTGCTCCAGTACCAGTCCTTATTCGCTTGGAAAGCCGCTACTTCTTCTTTTACACCATATTTTCTAGTAGTTTGGGTAGGAACTCTTGTGGAGGTTATTTGAGTTCTACAAATCCTTGTATTAAACGCTCGTAGCATTATGTGTGCCTGCTGTGGTGTGGGTGGGTTTGATGAGTCAAGTCTTTTCTGAAGCTCTTTAAGCATATATGCTTGGCTAAACACCCACAATACCGCAACGAATGCGATAGAGTAACATGTTGCGAATACATCGTACAGTTAGAACCTACCGCGTTAAAACACGTAAATACTGCCGCATAGCGACCAGTAACGCTGAGGACGCTGAAAAACAGCCCTGGTTAATTGTAGGCTTGGGGAATCCAGGATCGCGCTTTGACGGCACTAGGCATAACTTAGGCTTCGATTGTTTAGATTATATTGCTAAACGTCAAGATTTGACGTTTAGGAGACATGATTTTAAATTTGATGCTACTAGTAAGCAAACGCAGTAATATTCGTCCTGATAGCTGTAGCTGCAACGTTTGGGCGTAGCAATACGCCTGTCATAATGGCAAAACCAATGACTTACATGAACCTAAGTGGTGAGGCTGTAGCTAGGCTGGTTGAGCTCACAAAAGCGCCTTTAGAACAAACGTGCGTGCTGAAACTGTCATTTGAATAGAAGCTATCAGAGCTCCTGTCACTTTCAAAACTGTTTTTACATTTTGTTTCGATTTTTCTGTTTTGGTTGTGAGTCTATTAGTGGTATTAAAAGATGGTTTTTATAGCGTTATTATATACGATGCTATTGAAATACCATTTGGTAGTCTTAGATTCAAAAGAAAGGGTTCTGGTGGAGGTCATAATGGCATGGAGAATATAATTAATAATGTCAAAACTGATGTAATACCTCGTCTAAAAATAGGCATTCAACCACGTGTAAGTTTTCATCTTTGTCTTCTACTTTGCACTGTAAAATCGATTTTATTATCTACGTATTAACCCTCTTAAAGTCAACGGTGCAATCTGCCGATTTGGTATCATTCGTACTTGACAAGTGGTGCGTGGCTATCTGTTCAAGTGTTTGTTTTTTCACAAAACTAATTAGGTCGAGTTATGAACATAAGCAAATAAGTGATGTACTTGAGTATTCTAGAATGGCTCTTGATGATATGGTAGATGAAGGGCTACAGTTTGCCATGAACAAATGGAATAAAGATGTTGTCACTATTCGTAAAATGCTCACTGAAGAAAAAGCTGTTGAAAAGAAAGTTAAGAACAAAAATGTACTCTAGCAATACTGTCGCACATGATTTATGGGTACCTCCTTCCCTTGTATCCGAGATGTCATTTTGGCAGTCCTTTAGAACTTCTATCACAGCATAACAGACCACAATAAACAGTTGCGAACCCATAAAAGGCCGTCCTTTGCAGTTCAATCTAACCTAGTAAAAGTAGCAAGTCCGCTTCTCACGAAACTTAAAACTAAATTAGCAAAACCTTCGCTGGTCCAGCCAGTGCTCTGTAGCAATCGTATGGGTTCTGTTGTAGAGGGAGCGGTCACAGTGTCCCGTGACTTCGCAATACGGTTACTAACATGCGGCTTACTTAAATTAACAATTAAAGGTTTCGCACATACACACTAACAATAAAAGTATCACTATTCATACTGTTTCAGCATTGTAAAACGATCAAGCAATTATGTACATGCAGAATGCTACACTAAGATTCGCAAAAGAAAGCTTGTGCAAAAACCTCTACAACACAAAAAAAAGCTTGAAGAAAAGCTTGAGGAAGAGCGCAAACAGAAGCTTGAGGGAGCATTAACAAGAGCTCGAGATAAAGGGCAAACGAGAGCATAATAAAAAAGGTGATCAGAAGCACAAGTGTAATCAAGGTCTGCACAACTTAAAGAGCAAACAAGACTACAGCAGTAATTGATTGCTTGATAATAAAAAATTGTAGTTTGTTTTGAGGAGAACATTGTTAGCTTTTTGGTACAGGCAGTTTCGGCCGTTTTAAAGTACAAAGCCATTTCAATACAACCCATTATTTAGAAGAAAGTGCAAAATCATCAATTAAGACTTCATATGTGCAAGTGCTTGGCAATGAGTTTGCTAATTTCAGTGAATGATGCGTTTTCGTTTCTTTGGCACTTTGATCACAATCCCACAATTTTTTTAATTCTACACAATGATGATTATAAAAGGTTGTCAACGTTTCCTTCTCATGTGTTTCTCGGCCTAATGGCTTTGATCATGTGTAGTAAAAGTTCAGCTTGGGTTAAACCCCATGCAAGTGACCACGTGTCACTTTGTCTTTAACCCCATTATTTGGAAAACTAATGGTGATTTGATATTGCTTGCAATGTCAGTTCCCATACAGTGATTATCCTAGCACAGCACTACCCGCTAGAGTCGTAGTCACTTTTTTTAATGCTTTACTTAACCTCTAAGGTGAGTTTAAGGGCGTGTTAATGAATAATGCAGAGAAGTCTAGTTGATCGTCAAAGCAAAACGATGAAATTGATGACTATGCATTGAGTGCTACTTATTCAACTTTGACTATAAAAGGCTATTTTTTATCCAAATGCGCCATTAACTATTAATGTAAAAAAGTGTTCTGATGTGAAATCAGCAAAACCTTCGCTAACTAGACGAAAGCTTTGTAGCAAGCATATGGGTTCTGTAAAACTGGGAGAGGTCACATGGCCGCAACTTCACAGCTTCGGGTTAAAACAAGTGAGAAGCGCGCACATTAAAAAGAATTTAAAGTAAAACAAAAAAAAATTGTGGTTTGTGAAATACACTTATTCGTTGCTGCAGTTTAAAAGTGTTTTTAACTTGGTTTGTCTTTACCTATAAACCACAATACGCGGTTTACTTGAGCTGTTTCAAGGAATACATTTGTTGGCGCCTTAAAACGGTTTTCAAAGCCGCCAATATGGTTCTCTACGCAGCGCAAGTGTATTCATGTGTCATTTGATTTTGCACTTAGTGTACTGGTAGAAATGCTGGGGTATGGTATTTAATGGCAGTAGACTCTTTGCCAGCTGAAAAGTTGGAGAAAAGTCGTCTTCGTTGACACAAAACACCGAACTTTTGCTGCAAATTCTTCGTCTAGTCCCTTACGCGACTTGGGAGTGCATCTACGAAATGTTACTAGAGATACAAGCTTTCGTTGCTCAAAAAGGATTCACGCTTGAACTTTGTACAAAAAGAGTAGTTATCGCCGCTTTGCTCAAACACGATAAGCAACTTACAAAGTACTGGACAACGTCAAGATTACAAACCATCTATCATGATATGCAGGGCCAGACAAAGACAGAAAAAGAAGAAGATGTGTCTAATAGCGCTGAAGAAGATCAAGACACAGAGATCAACAAAGAGGAAAGTGACGAAAGTAGTTGTACCCAGGAATTATCCAAGGACGAAAGTGACGAGAGTAGTTGTACTCTAGAACTGCCCAAAAAAGAAGCAACAGAACAAAAAGACATGGAAGAAATATGGTACGCTTATTTCTTCTTTTTTCTCTGATAGAAACTTACACTTTTGTAGGGCAGTACGTCCTGATTTGCCTCTAGATATGTGGGTAGAAATAAGTAAATTCCTATTCGAAAGTATTGAGGTGCTAAAAGGATATCATGATAAGGGTAAACCAAAACAAATCACTCCAGAACATAATATTCTTGCAATGAGGCTCGTATCAGTTGAGTACTGCTATTATTTTGATACTGCATTGAAGCAACGGTACCCAGCAGTTACCGTTGAGAGCATTGAACCTAAAGATCAAGCTCTTGTCAAATTCTTACAAGAGACATGTATATGGCGTATTGCTCTTTTGAAGCACAAAAGACAAATTGAGCATAAGTTTGCAAGCCTCGAGCGACTTGCCACCAAGCTTTTATTTTGTCTTGACACCCCTACGCTAACAAAAAAGCATATTGATGCTTTTTTTGGTAAATTTACAGTCACCAAACGCTTTTTCACCAAGCGTACTTTGCAAGAGAACACAACAGCAAGCAAAAGCAATGAAATTGAGAGAGCGGAAAAGGAATGGCGTCATATTGTGGCTTATCCAGAGTTTATTCACAAAGCCGTGGCTGAGTATGACAAGTATTTCGCCGAATACTTTTATCTTATTGTGTGCTCCGATAGTGATCCTATGAAAAGATATATGTGTTCCAAGTCTGGAAAAACAAGAAAGCAGTTTAATGAAGAAGCCTATGCTAGGGTTCGCATACAGAATGTGCAAAAATCTAAAGCGCGAAGGATTGAGCGCCTACGAAAGGCTGAAGCAAAGAAAGACCTTGAGGCAGAACAAGCACTAGACAAAGCATAAACAATAAGAATTGTAATGTCATTAAACTGCTAGTGCTAAACAAACATGATCTCAAGGAGCACTACTGTGCTTCCGAATAAAATTAATGGCCCAACAGTATTATCTGGAGAACGTCTTCAGCAAAGCCCCACGCTTTGGTAACGACTTGCTTGCCAATACTTCAACAAAAAACTCAAGAAAAATATGAGATACAACTGACTTTGACTGATATTGAAACGCATAGTTTACTCACTCATGTTACGAAGTACGGCAAACGTAGTTTTGACATATTCATTATTGTAGGAGCGTTCGTAAATATACTGCGAGTGAAATTAGTGTCGTCGAATCATACCACATCGAAATATGTCCCTCGTCGTTTTAATACGCTAGTAAATACGCGAAGGAGCTCATAAAAGTTCGAACTACAAACTACATAATTTTTGCATTAACAAACGCCTTTAGCAGCACAACGACGCTCTTTCTTATCATCTACGCGCTGGACAGCTAAAAATCAGCTATTAAACCTACATTACGATATTATACGATAAAAAGCCGTCGAAAACTGATGGAGGTACGTAATTCATGGTTAAAAAACGTGGTGCGCTGTTATCACCGAAAAACAACGTGTCAATTTTATCTAGATAATCAAAATAGTGATTTGATAGTTGACACTTTGCGAACTTATTGTTTCATATGTCACGCAATCAAGTACTGACTGGTCTTCAAAAAAAATTAGGCTAGATATGAAAGTGGTCAGATAAATTTCAGTATGTTCTTGAAGGTGAAATGAAACAAGGTGAATATAAGGAATGGCATGAGAATGGTAAACTTCGTTATGTTTGTGAATACAGAGACGATAAACTTGAAGGTAGACATATGACATGGCGTGATAATGGTAGCCTATTATATCATAGTTATTATAAAAACAATAAGCTTGATGGTAGATACAAAGAGTGGTTTGAGAATGAAGATAGATTAAAAGTTCAGTGTTTTTTCAAAGAAGGTATCTTGAATGGAGAATATGTCGTATGGCATAGTAATGGCAATATCCGATTGAAGTGTGACATGAAGAATGGCGAGAAGGAAGGTTGTGTTGAGGAGTGGTTCGAGAATGGGGTATTAAAGACAAAGTGTGAAATGAGGAAAGGTGTTAAAGAAGGTGAGTACTTGGAATGGCATGAAAACGAACGTTTAGCTATTCAGCGAAACTACAAGAAGGCAACATTGTAGGTGTAGAAAAAGAGTGGTTTAGTGATGGCCGTATAAAGATTGAGATTGAACATACTAGTAATGGCGATAATTATACCTTGTGGCACAACAATGGCGTAAAGCAAAGGCAAGGTACTTTAATAGAAAGTAAGGAAGAAGGTGAATGTAAAGAATGGCATAACAATGGGAAGCTTCACATTCATTGTTTCTTTAAGAATGGTAAGAAAGAAGGTACTCTTCAACAATGGGATGAACGAGGTACTCTACAGCTTGAATGTGAATACAAGGACGGACTAGAGGATGGTGTTTATAACACATGGCAAGATGGAGTAAAACACCAATACGAAATGGTAAAAGGTGTTAAGGAAGGCTTGTACAGACGCTTTCTTCCTGATGGCACCCAAGATGTTGAGTGTACTTACAAAAACGGCGTTGAGGATGGTGTATACTCTCAATGGTATCCTAGTGGTAAACTATTAGCGATGAGTCACTTAAGAGGAGGTGTTGCTGAAGGCGAGAGTAAAGTATGGTTTGAAAATGGTCAGATAAAACAACAATTTACTATGGCTGAAGGTAAGAAACAAGGGCCGTGTACTGAATGGCATGACAATGGCACAAAGCTCAGGTTACGCCATTATGAAAAAGGAGTTGTAGAAGGCGAGTTCAAGGAGTGGTATAGTAACGGACAATTGCTTGTGAGTTGTTACTGTGTCAATGGCGTTGAAGAAGGTGACTACAAAGAATGGCACGAAAATGGTCAACCCAGTGTTGAATGCTGTTATAAGAAAGGCTGTATAGAAGGCGAAGTAAAGCAGTGGGACTCACAGGGTAAATTGAGCGTTCATTGTAACATGGAAGGTGGTAAAGTTGTAGAAACATTTGTTAACGCGAAAGGTAAATAAAAAGGCAAATAAAAGCTAATTATTTGACAGAACTATTGAAAGCACGTGCAAGCAAACGGTACTTAACAATTCAGAGAATCACTCAGTGAACTAAAAGCTCTATAATTTGTTGCTACTAGATGATCTTCCAGAGTAGTAAGCGCGTCTGTATGGAGTCGTAGGTAACACAGAACCTGATCATAATCCATTTTATTCTTCATATTACACTTGTAGAAGCAATACTTCAGGCTCATCAGCTTCCTTAATAATAGCTCCTGTACGCTTTACAGCCGCCTCTACCTCTCCAAACATTTCACAAACAGTTTTCTTAAATCTTTTTAGGTCTTTGACTTCTTCTGCAAGCTCTTCCTTCTCTCTTATCGCATTATCCTTCTCTCGTATTGCTCTGTCCTTTTCTCTGACAACTTCGTCATATTTTCGTTTAAGGCCTTGCTTTGTCTGCTTCTACTATTAATTCCTTTATCATTCGCTCTGTGGCAGCCTAGCACGCGTTAGTGTTTGTAAAACACCACATTGTAAGAAAGACCGCATATTCGATAACTGCAACCACTTTCATCTTCGACTTGCTCTATACGCGGCCCTTCCGGCACGCGAGAAAGCAGAAGGTTGCCGTGAGTGCAATTGATCAAAAATAAAAGAAAGCGTGCTTTCATCTTCAACTTGCTCTATACGCGGCCCTTTCGGCACGCAAGAAAGCAGAAGGTTGCCGCTACACTAACTTGCTTCCGAACGTGCCTGTCGCTTCTTATCTATTCTATTGTCGCATTCATGTCGCTCCTGGTCGAATTTAGCCAGTTCGTGCATGTATTTGCTTGTGAGTGTTTCCACAGTGCGTGAGTATGCCTTGTTAGTAGCACCAGGTGCTACTCGTTGATTCAATTGTGCGTTTTCTAGTTGATTTGCCGCGTTTGCAACTTCCTCATGATCCATTGGCTATTTGAGCGTAAAAACCACCGAAACATATCAAAATACCAATTAGTGATGGTGTTTACCCGTTGTGTTGTGTTTGTAGATTTGTTTGACCTTGGCTGAAATTTCTGTAAGCCACTACTGAGATAAGCGTGTATATTCGCTAAAGCATGTCATTGAACGCTCAAGTACTCGCGGTGCTATCTTTAGTGCTAGTTGTACTCTTTGTAAACGTTGCAAGTGCTGAGGATGACTATTTTAAAGTACTTGGAGTATCACGCTCTGCCACAGCAAACGAGATAAAAAAGGCGTACCGCAAACTGAGTAAAATACATCACCCTGATAGAGTACGGCGCCTTTTGCGTAACACAACGCTCACATCATTAGCCAACCGGTAACCAAGAGAAGTTTCAAGAAATAACAGAAGGCACGCCATCAAAGTATCAATTGAGCTAGTTTACGCTCCTATCGCCATAATACTTGCTCAATAGCTCGTACCTCAAACGGCGTATTATACACGTCACCAAAAATTAAAAACCTTTTATAAACGCCGTACTGGCTCTTTTCTAATTTATATAGCGTACACTGTGCTATCTGATAAAGAAAAACGCCAAATTTACGCACAGTACGGAAAAGAAGGTTTAAAGAATGGAGGCAATCGTAATAGAGGCTTCGGAGGCTTTGAGACAGTATTCGAAAAGTATTTACACTGTAATAACACTTAAAAAACTAAATGTTCTCTAGTATGGGTTTCAAAGTTAACTTTGGTGGTGGCAATCGCGGAATGCGTAAGAGTGATGATCAAATTCTATCTTTAGAGGTAACACTAGAGGATTTATACTTGGGAAGGAAAGTTGAGGTAAGAACAAAAAAAGAAATTATTGTTGAAGCGCTAAATGAAGTATGATGAAGGTATTACGCTCCAAACCAAGAAACTGTGGTACTCCAAAATGTGATGGTGTTGAAGAAACTGTTACTGCCTTTGTTGAGCGTGGAAAGAACGCTGGAGATTTGATTGTACGTGAAAAAATGACTGAAGTTTTTTTTTTGAATTTTTAGTTGTCTTTTAAAAAGTCGAAATCTGTTTTCTGAGATATGTCACGAGTCTTTTTAAATTAGCTCTTTTTTCGAGAATAAATAGCTTTGTGGATTTGTTAATTACGCAGTTGATGATCGCGTACAACATTTGTAAGTCTGACATATGATTTTTAGACTTATGAAGGAGATGCTGATGAAAAGAAAGGATATCTACCTGGCACTTTGGCCTTTAGGCTTATTCTTATCCCACATCGCAGATATAAGCGTGAGGGAGATAATTTGGAGCTTACAATGACTATTTCTCTACTACAGGTAGGCACAGACACTAATGTTCTTCAGTCTTCTTTTTGTATTTTTTCGCAGTCTTCTAACTATTTAAAGGCGCTTGTTGGCTTTGAAAAAGATATTCCTCATTTGGCAGGTCGCTCAGTAAAAGTAAAACGCACAGAAGTAACCAAACCAGGTTATGTTCTCACTCTAAAGGTAATTCTTATCATACATAAATTATTTTATTTTTATCTTGACACTTTGATTTAGGGTGAAGGTATGCCTGTATTTGAGCATACAGATTTCGGTGATTTAGTTATCACCTTTAAAGTGAAGTTTCCGAAGACCCTTACAAACGCACAAAAAGAAGGTAAGCATAATGACTAGGACATAAAATGGGTTATTAATAACAAACTCTTTAGGCTTCAAAAAATTGCTGTCGTAGATTGTTGTTGGAAGGAATTTTAATGTAATATCAAACCTCATAGCAATATATAATACAGACATGTTAATGTAATTGAAAAATACCTTAATATTGATTTGTCATTTGACAAAACGTCGAAATTGAAGAATTCAGAATTTGACCAAGACTTTTCAAGAATTTTTTTTTGATTTAGTGTCACTTGAAAAGTAATGAGCAAACATCTTACAAACGATACCATATGAATAATAACAGTGGTGGCAGCAAGTTTTCGTTCTTTTCGCGGATTTTAAACCGACGCTCGCGCTACACAAATGTGGATAAGCCACAAATACCTAAATTCGCTAATAGAAGCGTCTCAGTTGGTGATTATAACTCAAAAGCCACATCACCAAACGTGAAAGATTCAAAACCATCAAAACCTTCAAATGCGATTACAGGCTTCATAGATGACACAGCAGCGAAAGCTTCACAATTCATTATGCAATTGTCACAAGCATCATTAATTGACGTTATACGCGGAATGCGTAACACAAAGGACCCAAAAACATACGTGGCGCGTCAATTACAGATAATTAAAAACGAGGTTAAATCGACAGACCCGCGAATGAAACACGACGCTATAATGAAGGCATTCTATGTACGTACACGCGAAAACAATCAAAACAAACATTTTTTTGTTTTTGGAACTTTCCTACTGCTTGTCTGGACTCAAAAACTATTTGGTTGTATCTATTACATTCAATGCAACAATAAGAAAACAAAATCTTGTCAGTTGAAGTTCTTATTTTTCCGCAGTTCCACATGCTTGGTTATAATGTTGATTTCGCCGCTTTTGGCGCCGTTGAAGTATTGGCAAGCAAGTCGTTACCACAAAAGCGTGGTGGATACATGGTTGCAGCACAGACGTTCTCATCAGATGATACTGTTCGTGTATTATCTACCAATCAAATAAAGCAGGCACGTGTTGATCATTGTACCGAAGAAAAACCTGCTCCTTGGTATTTTTTATTGATTTTATTAGGATTTGGTGTACAACAAAGACACCTTGTATGTTAGTGCAAATGCCATAGGGTACCTTTCTTTTTATGAAATGAAGTCTACATTGTGTTTATAAGGTTTAGGTGCTTGTCACAAATAATGGATACCGACATGGCGCGTAATACTGCACCTGATGTTGGTACGACATTTTTACAAAATTCGTCGGTTTATCATTTACGTTGTTCCAGTTAAGTTGATGACAAGTCAAGCACCACCTTACTTGAGGAGGCGTGCTATACTAGCAACATTCAATATATTTGTACAATTCCCAGCTGCTGTCAGGCCAACATTTCTAAAATTGAAAGACTGCTTCGCTGATCAAGATCCAGGTAGATTCCCTTTTATTCTTTATATCACGTGATTTTTTTCTGTTACAACACTAACATACCTAAGGTGTTAGAGATGCCAGTTTACATGTCATAGTGGAGTTGGCAAGACATAATCCTGGAAATTATTTGCCTGTTGTGCCAACCTTATTTAAACGTACGGACCATAGAACATCAATTTTATCTTTAAGTACTTTCCTACATTCTGTTGATGACCACTCGAATGAATCCTATTTTAAATATTTTTAAGGTATGTCTGAGCAGTATGGAAACATGTATTTGCGTGCAAAGATAGTTCGTTTGGTACACATGATTTTATTTAGATTTTTTAACAAGATATGTATCAATTTCAAGTTATTGCTCACTGTCTTGATAGTTTCAATTATTTCTTGTTAAAGAACCAAGACTCTCAACGAAGGTAGTTGGGAAGCTTAAAGAAATGGTACAATCAGAAAGTAAGTCACCTACTGCAAAGTTAATCTAGAACCGAATATTTGGTTTAACTTCTTTTCTGTTTAGGCTCTGATATGCTTGCTTATGAGTGTTTGATGGCTCTGATTGTTTCTAATACAAAAAATGTTGAAGTTATACGTGCTGTAATTAGTAAAATGCTAGATTTTATAGACTCACCTCACCTATACCGTACGTCAAACTAACTTGATCACCATGCCTTGTCTTTTTGTCAGTACTTTGTTCTTTTGTCTTCATTTTTTGAAACACCTTATACCAATATGATTGCTCATATTTATTTAAGATAAATACCTTGGCATGCGCGCAATGGCAGCATTTGTAGATAAATACCCAACATTTGTAAAAAAGAATAAGGACAAAGTAGTACAATACGTTCGTACTTTTTTTCTTTTCTTTTGTTACATGTGTCTTTCGTTCTCATCTAAGATTGCCTTTTTTAGGTAACACATGCAGATGCATCAATTAGTAGTAATGCTATTAAAGTTCTATCGAAGATAGTACGCTATAATTGTTACACCAAGTCACTGACTATTTCTTCTTTGTAGGTAACTCCTAAAAATCTTTCAGAGATCGTTAAGCTTCTCATGACACATCTTGAGTTCACAACAAGTACGTTAAATATCCTTATTTAAAACTATTTACTAACACATATGACCTAAAGGCGTTTCAAGCGATCGTATAATAGCTACTATACTTGATATGTGCTCAAACAATCTTTATAAAAATGTAACTGATTTTGCGTGGTATTGCGGTGTTCTCATTGCTCTTGCAGCGTAAGTGCTCACTCTTTTAAAATATGGTTCCAAAGAACTTATCATTGTAGATATGGAGAGCATCTGGAAGAGATTAAAAAGTGTTTAGTTGATATTACTGTACGTGTTGAAGCAGTGCAGCAGTTTGTTGTTGTAAAAATGGTAAGGCAACTTTGGTTTGTTTCTTGTTTGCTTATAATCTTGTAGGAGGGTCTCTTGTTAAAAGAGAGAAGTTTTAATACACGAAGATACCTACACGGTGCTGCGACATGGATATCAGGCGAATATGCTACGTACGAGAACAGTATTTCGGTGTTTTTTGTTTGCTAGCTTTTTAACACAGCTGACGGATGCTTAGTTTACTGACAGAGCCTGAAAAAGTTATGGCAAGCTTCTTAGATGATATAAACAATGTTGACACAGACATACAAGAACTTATAGTACATGTATGTTAGGAAGGTTCACTATCACTATCACTAGAATTAGAAGTGGAGCAACTCGTTACTCGTAGAAAATGTGGTTTTCCTAATTTTTTTTTAGGCTGTTTTGAAAGTGTTATCGAAAGGCATCCTTAAAGTAAAACCACTTGCTGAGCACATTATGAAAGCTTTATCACATCTAGTAGAGTATGTTTTTTTATTTTTATTTTTGTTAATTATTCTTAATGGGTTTCGTAGGTCGCCAGAATTGGAAGTTCAAGAAAGGGTAAGTTGAGAAAACCTTTGGTTTCATTGAAAATATAAAGCTCATGCCACTTTACAGGTTGTGTTCCTTTGTTCAATGGCGAAAGTAATACTCAACGAGCAAGATCAAGAAATAGATGAGAAGTTCCCAGAAACAGATTTAGAATGTTTATTCAATGATACGATAAAGCCAGTTTCAGCAGTAGCTCAAAGCAAGGTAAAACATCTTTTTTGCTTCTTTTTTTTTTGAGAAATGTTTCATGTCGATTTTTCTTAATCA
>JALMLS010000172.1:0-23099 GCA_038496445.1 Trichosphaerium sp. ATCC 40318 | reverse complement strand
TTTTTTTTTTGTGAAAATTTGTTAATTTATACCTTCCTTGTTAACATGCTTCTTTGATTTTTTCTTTCTTAGTGACTTTGATTTTTCTCTCTTTGCTTCCTTTTCTTTCTTTGGATCTTTTTTTGGCTTTTTCTTATCCTTTGAATCCTTCTTTTTATCCTTCTTTCCTTCCTTCTCCTTCTTTGCTTCTTTCTTTGGCTCTTTGTCTTTTTGTTTTTTATCCTTGACTTTCACTAAAACAATGACGTGTTAACACCACGTGATAACAATAATAGTCTATTTCAAAAAAGAAACAAACCAAAGAGAATGAGTCGTACCTTCTTTCTTTAGCTTCTTACCACTCTTTTGCTTCTTTAGCTTCTTTGACTTTGAGAAGAGACTATAACAATAACAGTCATTATTTAGTATACTTACAAAAAAGCTATAAAAGTTAAATGTTTGTCATACCAGAATCAGTGCTTCGTGCTGATGTTATTGGAGATGTATCTCCTTCATTCCGCGTTTGTGACCTACTCTGAATAAGGACATTACAAATCACGGTGTCCCACGTTTCTGGCATTTTTGCTGGTACATTAGAGTCGACAATAGTGATTTGGAATGGGTTAGGTAAAGTAGGATTATCCCTTAGTAAATAATTAACAAAACGGAACTTACCAGCTTGTGTACACTTACCTTAGGTATACTTGCATCAAATGCTTTCCTGAACTAGCTGGTTTATAGGTTACATCGTATTGACCTGCACCAACACGTTCAATGTTTGCTAAGAGAGTAATTACTAACGTTATAACACTAAGACAACAAAAAGATAGGATGATTTTGTTGTGTTAGAAGTGTCGTACCTGATTCATCAGAACCAGTAGGAAGAGTTACAGATACACGTATGACATCCAGAGGTAAGTCTGTTGCTGTGTCACTTTTATCTGACAATGTTAATGTGAATGATACACCATCACCAAGTTCTGATTCTCTTTTAATACCTTAACGTAGTCGTTAATCACTAGTCTTTAGTATGGCAAAAAAAAGTCTTGGACGTACCAATAATCCTGCATTTGAGGTCAACTGGAGGAGGTAGTTGAGGAGTCGCTGAAGCGGCTGCTTTTGGTTTCGCTGGTTCTTTGTTGATAGAGTTGTATGTAGGTGTTTCTGCTGAAGCAGAAGGAGCTGGTTTACCAGCTAAGGAAAGGCATGAGCTAGGTTTATAGTGGTCTTTTATCGCTTGGAGTTACCTTTTAAGTGTTTGTTGATGATACCAATTATCATTGCTCTTTGGTTTGGTGCTATATTCACCTCTTTAAATGCAGCGTTGATCTCTTGTGGATCGTAAAATTGTAGTGCATCAAAGTCAACGTTATGTTTTTCCAAGTATTTTCTTATTGAATGAATTAGCGCATAGATAGGCGTAATGTTGTCTGTGATAGTACCCAAGTTGTCCTAATGTAGGAGATGTTACACCACGATCTCTAAGAGCTGCTTCAATCTCAGGGGAAATCCTTGAAACAACTAAAACAGAGTTAACACCACTTTGTATCTGTTTTTTTGGGTATAATTGTACTTGGTTTTGCTCCACTTGCTGATGTTGATGATCCAGGCTTGCTGGCTACAAAAATGCCACCATATGTTGGTGGTGGAGGGTTATTTGCCTGGAGAAGTGTTAAACAGACGAAACCTATGAGCTGCTTATGTGTACCTTGGTTTTTGCTTGTGGTTGGTTTTGTTTTGGTTTTTGGAATGCTTGCATTCTTTCTGCAAGAGAAAGGAGCGCTGCGTTCATTTGCTACGATGATTTAGTACTCCTGTAATGCGTTAGTATTTCACGTACTAGGTGTAGACGCTTTTGCTTGTTGTGTAGGTTGTGTAGGTGCTGTTTGTTGCGTAGACTTATCAGCTGGGTTTATTGGAGTTTGTTTCTTTGTTTGTTCCCATGCTTTTTGTCTTGCTTGTAATTGTGGGGTTGTAGTTGATGCTGTTGGACGAGGTTGAGCTACTCTTGGTGCTGATATACCTGTTGTTCTCTTGAACACTACATTAATAGGTAGCTGTTTTCCCAAAATTGGTTTGCCCTTTAGTTCCACTTGAAGCATGTACGTTCCAGTTGATTGTGGGGTATAATGAGCATTAAACTCACCATTACCCACAGCTTCAACGTTACCTGTAAAGGAGTTAGTTCTCTAACATTGTGGGTACGAAAACTATAAATCAAAAGAAATAAGAGAGGTACCATAGGATTTCACATAGCCGTTTGTGAGGATCACTTTGATTTGGGCTGTGTTTATTGCATCTGGTGTAACTGGAGCGCCATTCGTAGTTACAAATATTTTGAATGTGTTTGTTTGGCTGAGTACAGCCTCCTTTAATGCTGCTCCTTTTAGCTTTGCTCTAAATACAGGCTTTGGTGACGATGCAGCTGGTGATGGAGATGCAGCTGGTTTGGAGAATGATGGTTGGGCGCCTCCTGAAGTAGCTAAAAGGAATAAATACCACAAATATTTTGTTGTTACATAAATAAAAAACGTACCACCAACGAACTTAGTGTTTAGCACTACTGGCTCAGATGCTGTTGCTTTTAGTGACATCTATAGAGTTTATTAGGGTCACAACGCGAAATAAAAAAAGAGGTTAAAGGTACCCGTTTGTTGTAATCAATACGCTCTTGTATTGAGTGCATTTCTTCGTCTAATACGAATTTATCAAATTCTTGAGGTTTGGTTTCTTGGACACTACACAAGTCGCGTTAACGAGGACTTTTGTAAAAAATGATTGGTGTACCTTGTTGTTGTTTCCAATACTATTGGTTTATTTGCTTCGGCAGCTTGTTTCTTCTCTTCTTCAGCCTTTTGAGTTTCTAGCTCTTGCTTCTTTTTTTGCTCTGCTTCTTCTTTACGTTGGAGTTCTGCTTTTTGTGCAGCTTCTTCCTCAGCAGCTTTACGTGCAGCTTCTTCCTCCTCAGCTTTACGAGCAGCTTCTTCTTCAGCAGCTTTTTTTGCTGCTTCTTCTTCAGCGGCTTTACGTGCAGCTTCTTCCTCAGCAGCTTTGTTGGCAGCCTCTTCTTCTGCTTTTCGTGCTTTCTTTGCTTCCTCTTCTTCTGCAGCCTTACGTGCAGCTTCTTCTTCAGCAGCTTTTTTAGCAGCTTCTTCTTCAGCGGCTTTACGTGTAGCCTCTTCCTCAGCGGCCTTTTTGGCAGCTTCTTCCTCCTCAGCTTTACGAGCTGCTTCTTCTTCAGCAGCTTTTTTTGCTGCTTCTTCCTCAGCAGCTTTTTTAGCAGCTTCTTCTTCAGCGGCTTTACGTGCAGCCTCTTCCTCAGCGGCCTTTTGTTCGGCCTCTTCTGCTTCCTTTTTTTTCTGTTCTTCTAGCTTTCGTTTTAGCCAATCAATGACTTCAATCTCAAATGGGCTATCGCCAACATTCTTGCCACCCCATTGTACAAATACAGAGTGTTTACCAGGGCACTAATAAACCATTTAGATAAGAGCAAAACAGAAAAATCCACAAGATCGTACTTTTGGGCACCACTCAACATCATATGTCCCATTACCGTTCTCAAATACACGTGTTTCAGGTGAAAGAGGACCATCGACACTAGTTCGTATTGATTGCTTTGGAACTTTAACAACATCGCCTTAAAAAGTATTAAAAGGAGGAATCTGTTGAGGAATCGTACCGTTTTTGTTCTTGAACGTGACACTAAAGCAAGGCCATTTCTTACTTCCTATCTTAATTTTTTCTGCATCAAGACCGTCACCTTCAATGGTGCAGTTAGGATGATAAGGTTCATTCTTTTGTGCTTCCTCTGCAGCCTTCTGTGCAGCCTCTTCTGCTTCCTTTGCAATGCGTTCTTGCTCTGCTTTTTGTTCAGCTTCTTCCTCAGCGGCTTTTTTTGCAGCCTCTTCTTCTGCAGCTTTACGTGCAGCTTCTTCCTCAGCAACCTTCTGATCTTCCTCTTCTTTTGCTTTACGTGCAGCTTCAGCTTCAGCTTCTGCACGTTTTTCTTCCTCATCTTCTTCCTCTGCTACGTTTTCTTCAACAGGAGCAGATTCTTCATCTGCTGTTTCTTCTGCTTTAGCATCAACCTCTGGCGTTACTACTTCAGGTTTTGCTCTATAATACTCTTAGTACTTGTTAATTTCGTAATTACTTACTCTTTAGCGTTTTCTTTGTAACCTTTGGTGACGAACTTAATTGGAGATCCATCAACTGTTTCACCGCGAACTACAAAATCCATGGTATACGATCCTTCTTCCTTTAGTTCAAACTCTACATCATAAGCTGCTGCAACGCCATCATCCAAGTCTTCTGCTTCAATAGGATAAAGCTCAACAATGACTTTAATGTCGCCTAGGGGGTAACATGTAAACAACACGAGTATTCAGCAAATAAAAAAAGAAAAAGTGAACGAACCTGCTGCTAGTGTTACTGAAATATCTTCTTCCTTTACTTCTTCTTTGAATGTGATCGTGTACGCAACGCGATCAATATCATGAATGGGATTGTTTCCTTCAATTAAACAATACAACTTGTCTGATGGTGCAGGTTTGGATGGTCCAATAGCAAGAGGTATTGGATCGTATAAAGGCTTCCCTTGATATGTGCAAACAAGATTGTATGTGCCTTCTGTCTTTGGTGCCTTTGCAATATTGTTAGATGAGTAGAGACTGTTTGATTAATTTTGAAGTACCTCAAACTCAACGTCCCATGAGTCATCACCGTTATCGAATACCTCTGTAGATACACCTTCTGGTCCTGTAATAAGTACGTTTAAGTCTTTTTCTTGCAATGAAATCGCTTCACCTATTTTTTTATTAGCAAGAAGCCTTGATTTATAAACACTGTACCGTCTGCTGTCTGTGGTACTAGAGTGATAGATTGAGCTTCTCCATCGCCAGTCAAACTCTCTCCCCACGTGCCAGGCCCAAAAATGGATGCTTTTGTTGTTACAGATAGAGCGCCTTGATTTGCAATTGCTTCTTCTTCAGCTATGGAGAAAAAAAGTCAGAAAGCTCGTGTTACGTTGAAGGATTTGTGTCGCGTACAAGCTGCGACAGAACAAATAAACGGGCAACCAGGGATTGTTTCACCATCTGCAACTACCACGATTGAGAAGTCTCCAGCCTCTTTTGGCGTCCACTCTACATTTCCGTAAATAAGGTTTGTTTGTTTGCGTTTTATATTGCAATTGGGACAACATTAACCAAAAAAGGCATATTACGTACCGATATCCCAAGAACCATCGCCGTTATCAAAAACCTCTGGTTCTTCGTGTTTTGGTCCATCAACTAGAAACTAAATACGTAATAAGTGGTAAGGAAAAAAGCAACTTGCAAAACACAAAACCAATGGTAAACATACCTTAATACCATCCTTTTTCTCCTTTGGTTCGTATGTAAGTACGGCTGTCTTGTCTACAAAACCTTTTTGTAGGAAATCTCCAAAGAGCTCTTCGCTTGGTATTCCCGCCACTATTGAGTATAAGAGAATCGTTTAAGCACTGTTTTGAAAAAAAAGCAATCGAAAATTAAATAATTGAGTTTAGATAACGCGAATGAAACGTACTTGTGATTACGCGTGGACTACCGCGAAATACAGTTGATCGAGTATTTGACAACGAAATTTGTAGACTTTCGTTTTTCTCGTCAAACAAAAAAATTTTCCAACGGTCATTTTATTGTGACAAAAAACAGCTAATAGTGGATCAAATCGCCTAAACAGACGTTATCCACGCGACTGGAATGAATTAGAGCAATTTGTAGATTCGAACTAGTCATCTTTACACTTCCGTGTTATAACATTCCCCTTAGATATAATGAGTCGCTGACTGAGTTGCAAGTGTCACAATATTGTCATGTACTTAGATACAATGAGTCTCTTGACTGTAGTTGCGAGTCCCTACTAACGCATTTATGTGCAAGGAAAAAGACTCAACTAGTTTGTAAAAATGTGGCTTGGCGACAGTTACACTTCGTAGACCAACACTGCAATATTTTGCTTGGCGTACATTGTAGGGTAGGTTACAGTGGTTTTACTTTTATCAAGATGTAACTGTACTTAACAGCGAACTTGATTTCTATTTTTGTACTTTCTTCTTTTAACAATCAAACACCTCAAACGATGAGCTTACCAGGTATTTCAGTAGATCAAGCAATCACGTACTATCACAACAGCCACAAAGATCAGTTTAGTAAAATCACCACAAAACAACGCAAAGTGTTCATAAACCAGCTTGAAAATATCTTAAACATTGCAAACAAGAACCTTTTACACCAACTCGACCAATATCTCTCTAAAAGTATTGATACAAGCGCTATCTCATCCAAACAGCCTCCAGTACATTCCAACAATGCAACTATTATACCTGTGACACATTTCGACGACCTATCGCTACCAAAACACAAGCAAAAGAGAAAGTGCGTTTTGAAACTGTAAATAGTTTGTGCTAACAGTTTAAAAGAACACAAACAAGTTCACATAAAGTAGTGAACATCATCAATTTCCCACCAGAAGTTATATCTACGATTTTAAGTCATACAGATGCGAAATCAAGATTTGCTGTTGCTCAGTCATGTCGTTTGATGGCTGATATCATCCATCAGGTTGTTGGATATGAAAGAGTCTATATTTACGATATCCCAGACATCTTAAAGGTCAGACAGTACAAAGGTATCATGAAAAATAGCGTCATTGTGATGAATGTTGAAAACAATACATTATATTCATTGTTATCTGGATGTAAATACATTGATACTTCGTTCAAAAGAAACCCAGAGTTATATAATGTAAAATATGGAGTTATCAATGATTGTGATCTTAAATCACTTGCAGGAGTACATTCTATTTCTCTTTATCGTTGTATCAATATCACAGACAGTGGCCTCAAGGCACTAAAAGGTGTACATGCAATTGATCTTACTTCCACATTGGTGACAGATGAAGGAATCAAAGCCCTTGCAGGAGTTCATACAATTGATCTTTTAAACTGCAATAACGTGACAGATGAAGGCATCAAGTCATTAAAGGGTGTTCATACTATTAAACTCACTGGCACTCATGTCACAGATGAAGGTTTAAAAGAGCTTGGAGGAGTACATACCATTTACCTCGATAGAACTTCAGTGACCAGTGAAGGTATTAAAGCATTGAGAGGTGCTCATATTGTTTTCCTTAGAAATACTTCAGTAGGAGATGAAGGAGTCAAAGCACTCGCAGGTGTTCATACCATTTTCCTTAACAATAATACTTCAGTTACAGATGAAGGTGTAAAAGCACTCGCAGGGGTTCATACAATTCACCTTGGAGATACTTTGGTGACAGATGAAGGTATAAAAGCACTTGCAGGTGTTCATGCTATTGATCTTGCTCGTACTAGAGTGACAGATGAAGGCATCAAAGCACTTGTAGGGGTGCATGCCATTAATCTTGATGGTACTTCAATTACAGACGAAGGAGTAAAAGCGTTGTCAGGTGTTTATATAATTGGTCTTAAAAACTGTGATCATATTACTAACGATGCTTTTCTATCACTAAAAGGCCTTCGATATGTTGAAAAGTCTACCTCCACTCCTAGATTTTCTAGGGATACTGATCGTCGTCTTAGAAGAGCATGTATTAGCCGTGTTGACTATCGTGATTGTTTTATAGAATACTCTTTGGGACTGTGCCGTATAGGTATACCTTACCTCTAGCAGCATTACTTTCCAACTTAGAATTTTTAAGCACTTGCCTCACAAATACAATAAAGCAACAAAATCCATATTTTATTAAGGTAAATATTGTACAAAAGGCCAATCGAATTGAGCAGTATTACTTTGCGCAGTGGAGAATGTCATTTTTGTAATACATCTCCTTTTCTGTTCTGCCATCACTAAACCATAGTGTGCACTTTCCCTCACGCTTGCCATTGATATAATTATACACTGAATATTTATTACCATTGGCCCACCACTTTTTCCACTCTCCGTGATACTCACCATTTACGTAATGACCATGCTCTTGCAATTGCGCATTTTCATACCACCTTTTGTACTCTACATCATACTCATCATTGGCGTGAATGTAATTCTCCATCAATTGACCACTTTTAAACCATATTTTTGTCTCCCCATTAAACTCATGCTCTTCCAATTGGCCATTGCTGTACCAACTCTTGTAATATTCTCGTTCACCAGCTACATAATCGCCATGCTCACGCAATTGGCCATTGTAGTCCCAGCTTTTGTACTCTCCTTCTTTTTCCCCATTTTCGTAGCTACTAACCTCATTCAAGCGGCCATTGGAAAACCACCTTTGGTACTCTCCATGCTTCATACCGTTCACTAACGTGTATCGCTCCTCTGTCTGGCCGTTGGAATGCCAAGAAATGCGTGTGCTGGTTGTATCATTTAGGCAATGACATAACTCTGTTCTGGCCATTTCTGTACCAAATTGTATAATCTCCTTCTCGTTGTCCGTTTTTATAGACGCTATGCTCCTCCATTTGGCCATTAATGTACCAACGTTTGTATTCACCCACGTGTACATTGTTTGAGTAGTAACAATGCTCCTGTAGTTGACCATCATTGTACCACTTTTTGCTTTCCCCTTGTAGATTTCCCGCTTTGTAATAGCAATGCACTTCAAGCTTACGATTTAGGTGCCACTCTTTGTACTCTCCATCATACACGCCGTTGGAGTAATTGGATATCGTCCATAGATCACCATCCTCACTATCAAACCAAGTTTTGCGCTCGCCTTCGCGTTTATCATTTACATAATGACATTGCTCGCTCAAGTTGCCATTCGCATGCCACGATTTATAGTCGCCCTCGCGTTTATGATTTACGTAGTGACACTGCTCGTTAAGTTGGCCATGCTCATACCAAATTTTGAACTCCCCCTCGCGACTATTGTTGTCATAACTGCCCGTCTGTCTCGGTAGGCCATTGTAGTGCCACATCTCTTGTAAGCCATGGAGCAGATTGCACTGCCGATGCTCTTGTATTAAAAGACGTGGATTAGCCTTTGAATAGTTATCAACACACTTTAAAATAATACCATACTTTTTGAAAAATAAAACCATACTTTTTGGATCTCTAACCAGTGTATTTTATATAAAATAAAGTAAACTTATTCTAGTTATTTGGATTTAACAAATTGTATTTATTGATTGTATTGTAAAGTTTTTTGCTGAAGTGCACTTAAAGTCCAATTTACTGGTAGCCATTGTACTGTTAACAAATCTTCATAAATGTTATCATCTGCAAAATCATCATAGTTAATTTCCCATTGGTTGAATTCTACTGAAAAACATTCAACAATGCCACTATACCATCCAACACTATCTATGAACACTTTAGCCAAAACATTGATAAGATTATACCTTTATCTGAATCTTCTTCAGTCCAAAACACTTTTATTGTTTTGCCATTAATCTTTAACACATCTACATTTGGCAAACTTTGTGCAACAGAAACACGTCTTTTTTTCCTTTCTTTAGGAAGCCAAGATTTACGTCTTTTTTTTGGAGTACTTATAGTTATTCGATTTGTAGTGTATAAATCGTTATTCTCTAAAAACAATAAATGAGAATATTTTAGTGGTTTTACCTGTTAAATTGCAATATCGATATTGATAATCCTCATTGTTTACCCAAGACAACATGTCATATGTAGAATTTGCTGGTTTGCCAAAATTTTGTTCTAAACATTGCCAATATTTTTTCACTTCTGTTTGGTGTATATATGGTAAAAACCATCTAATGTTGTCAATTTTTACATCTGATATTGCTTTAGGCTTAATGATGTTAGGAACAGTAGTTGGTATAGCTTTTTTGAAAACTAATTCTGCAGGTCTTTGTGTTGTCTAAGTAAAAACAAGTTATTTTTGAATTATAATGGTTTAGTACATACTTCCCATGGTTCAGCAGCTTGTGCAAAATTTTTACATGCTAAATATACTTTGCCATCAAGTTTTTTAAATATTTTGTAAGCATGAGGTAATTTATGTCCTTTCATAGAACCAACATAATCAGCCATCCAAGTTTTTATATTCCATATATTGGAAAAACTTTGAACAATTGGTTTGTCTTTCATAGAATGCACAGTTTGTTGCAATTGTTTTGGCCACAATACATCTACACTTCTTAATTTTTTTTTTAAACAACCAAAAAATTGATCAATGTCAGTATGTGTGTGTCCCTAAAACAATTAAAAACAGCACAATGTTCAAAGACACACTTGTAGTAGAAAATATATATGCACTTCTTTGAAAATATTTTTTGTAATCAACCAAGCTAATGTATATACCATCCATTGGTTTTTTACCTCTCTACTACAATTGTCTGCCTAATAATGTGCTTAGCAACAAAATATTTTAAAACCATACAGTGATTGCTAAAATTGGAGGATGTTGTTGTTTTTGGGAGTGATATTGTTCAATGCTTAATTTTAAGTGCCACAATAAAGTTGACACAGAAAAATTTGCATCTTTGGTATATTGTGATTCATAACATATCAATAAGTTTTTTAAATGCAATCCATGATTATTAAACCCTAAAAAAATTAATAATTTGTTACCATATAACAACAGATACCCATAGAATGTATATCAAACTTTGGAATTCTACTAAATTTTTTTGGAGATCTGGCAAAATGTGGTAATTGTATTCCATCTGTTCCATCCATTGCAATGCTCATCAATTCATCAGATGTTCTAGCAACCAATTTACGCTTTTGATATTCTATTCTTTCTCCTTTATGCAAACGCATGTGGTCTTTGTACTCGTTTAAAAATATAGTGCTTTGTTCTTTTGTGGTAGACCATTTGATCAATTGTTGCAAATATTCACATGTGTCACAATGACATAGCCTATGTATATATTAAATGCCATATTTTACATTAATATGGTACTTAGTTCTGTATCCAAATTTGACATTTGAAAAGTGTGTAAATAAGGTGTTGTTAAAAGTAGCAAATGATGCCACACTTCCTTGTTCTTCAACAAATTGTTTATACAAGCTTTCTTTGGTTTCATGGTGTTTTAACAAAATCTACAAAAAGTTAATCTTATGTTGTTCTTGAATAACAAGTACAATATCTTGATTGGGCAAATAATCTGCATAAAGTATATATCTGTTTATCCAAGCAATGCATTTGTTGGTTTTTTTTGCTGTCTTATTTCCTATATTACCATGAGGTGCAGGAAATTCATTGTTAATAGCCAAGTAAATAGCTTTTTCCAGTTTATGTTTAGAAATTCCATAAATTGTTTGAAAAGCAATTCTACACACTGATCTTCCTCTTTAAAGTCATGTTAGTAATTGTCAATATAATACAATACCTGAATTTATATTGCATATGTTGTTTGTTTGGTAATGGCACCATTCCCATCAATAAGTTTTTCAAAAAAATAGTTCTAGCATATTCATTTTGAAGTAAATATGATTTTCTGGCAATAGACACATGTTGTGTAGAAAAATACTGTTTGCAATTACATCGACATGACAATGTAGCATATGCAGTTATAATACCAGCTTGAGAATATTTTGTACTATCCTAATAAATATGTGTCAACATGAAATAGCGACAATCAAAGTACAATACAAAAATACTAATTGTAAACCACAGGTGATTACACTACATAACTCACATATGACTTACCAACATATACATACCACTTGTTATTATCTATATATAGAAATTACATGTGGTATATGCATTGGTAGGCATATGACAATATCAAAAACACATGTGATATAATATATAAACCACATATCTTACCAATATATATATACCACATGTCTTGACAATATATAGAAATCACATGTGAAGTACATATATATTAGTAACCACATGTGTGTTATATATCAATAGCCACATGTGACTTATATATGTTATTGTCAATATATAGATGTTGTATGTGAATTATGTTGGTAATCACAAGTGAAGTTCCATATCAGTAACCGTATATAGGTATAAGTATTATGTGATATATAAACCAGTTACACATTCTATCAATCTGCAGTGTACCTTTGATAATATATACATTTTTGAGGAAAAAAAAAGGGCGTCCTAATTAGGTAGTCAATAGAAGTAAAAATACTCAAAATTGAAACAAAGAGCATAGACGCATCAATAAATCATGAACGGTATGTTTAAATGCGCCAGCGTTTCGGCGAGCGTAAAAACGCTATATATGCCATATTTTCCCAAATTTTTAAGCACGTACCTTAAATAGACGACGTGGTACAGCGTCAACACTACACGCTGTATTCCAGTGTTTTTAACAAAATCTTTTTTTTTTTTGTTAAACCACCAAAACGTTGCTTCGATCGATACGGCGCTTGTACCGTCACCCAACGCACCTATTAACGCTGTGATTCGTAAAAACAAAACAATTTACGCGTAAACGATTTTTCAAAACCGCACCGCCAGACCAAGCCAATGCTTCACTGTTTGTATCTTACAAGCAGTGGTTTTTGTTTTTAGACATTGGTTGGTAAGTTATGACGCTGCCGTTTCGGTACGCGGATCTAACCAATGCCGGCGTTTTAATAAGCTTTTTTTTTCCAGCGTACCTTTGATACTGTCGTGTCTGTTGTTGTACTAATATTTATTACAGATATACTTTCTCCACAGTCTGAACCAGAAAGTGAAGAACCAATTATTTCCTCATTTTGCAAACAAAGTGGTGGTGTGTTAAACTGTGAAAATAGAACTGCAGAAGAACTAGAAACATTGATGCATTATATGCAAGATGCACCTATTCATACCAAGTTCTGGTTGGAAGATGTTGCCACCTTTGTCATAGATGTTGGTGCAAAACAACCTCATTTGAGATCTCTGTGTTTGGACATAAGCAAGTTAATTGTAAAGGTACTTATTGTACAACATTTGAGTACTTACACATTATGAAGCAAACAAACACTAGAAATACTTTTAATCAAATAACCTTTGATAAAAAGGCTGAGATTTCAGTTTCCAAAGCCACATTGCAAATGTTGAATATTAACACCCATGGTTTCAAAGGTAAAAAAGAAGTATTTGTGCAATTTTCTATACTAGCTAAGGTACATTTGTGTATCCACAAAATGAGTTTAATTTATATATAGAAGTATGTGTATTGTGTTAACATGTCTACCAATAATACTCATTATTTTGGCACTGTTCCTGATTCTGAAGAACTTGTTCAGCAATATGAATTTGTTGCTGCTGCAGTTTGTTTACCTAAAGGCAATAGTATAGAAAGAGGAACTTGGGTAACATACACCAAGACTGCTGCTTCTGGAAAGGTATTATATATCTACAAAAAAGGACAACAAACACATGTTGTGTTACAAACTAAGAATGGCAACTTGGATGTGTTGGGTATACACACTACTCCTGTCGTTCCACCTATTCGAGGTGTTAAAAGAGTAGGAAGTCAAGTTCATAACATGCTTGTGGACAAGGTATAAATTTATAGATGTTATTAGTTTACTAATGTTAATTGATAGGATGCCGATATGCAGCCTCCACATAAAAAACAACGAACTGGCGTACATCATATATATTGTGACAACTAAATTGATTAACATTTGTTTATTAGAGTGACTTGAATAACAATGCACAAGTTTTAGCTGTGTTACAAGAAATTGCAAAGCAATCTAAAAATGCTGCCACCAGCAAAGGTATGATAGTAAGAGAATTGAAGACAATTGTGCCTTTAATCCAAAAAATGGCCACACAATGTGCTAGAATACCTACATTGGAAGAACAAAATGATGATTTATCTGAAAGGCTAATTGTTTTAGAACAACTAGTAAAACAACTTTTGGTATGTAGTTTCAAGATAATAGTATAATAACATGTTATAGAAACCATCACAAGCAGATATTATTGATCTTGTAGATGAAGAAATTGAAGAAGAACTTGCAGAAAATGTTGATGCATTTGCTGGTTTGAAAGCTTTGTTTAAAAAAGAGTATGAAATGTAATACCCAATAAAATTGATGACAGGACATGTTCTTTTTTGTGGTTGGAAAAAAAGTGATTTTTTTATATAAACATGTATGACACATTATAACAACGACAGATTTCAATGTCATCAAGCTACAATAATCTCCAATATGTTGGCAGTTAAATGAGATTTTATTTGTTGTAATAAGTGGTTGACATGTCTCACAATAATGAAATACTTTTTATAATCAAGATTTGTTTTCTGTTTTTTGGAGATGATGTTTAAATGAGCTTTTAGTTATAATACATCACTCCTCCAACAAATAAGTGTATGACATCACTTTTCCAACAAAAACAAGTGCATGTTTTGATCATTAATAGGCAACCTTTAATTATAAAGCTCACAATATTGTACATTTTACAAAGAGAACTTGTAAAAGTATTTTCAACACAACATATAAAACAATGATACACTTTTTCATAAGCTTGAAATTGTGTATTTTGCTCTTTCAATATGTGAATGCCCACTAAATTATGTGTGGTTTACACATATAAAAAGTATGGTTTTACTTTTAAAAAGTATGGTTTTACTTTAAAGTGTGTTTATCGTAGTTACAAAGGAGGTAGCGTTTCCATTTACCGCGTGTCCTCAGGTCACTATCAAACCTCGTGTTCATCGCTGCCTCTTTTGACAAGAGCGCCCATTTTATATTAATCTCGTAGTCTACATCGGCGATAGCTAGTTGCAGTTCGCCAGGAAGTTCAAGTAACTTACGGCATTCTGGTTGGGGGGTGTATAGTATGCCATGTGTCCAATATTGCTCTTTTACAATTTCCGTTTTTACGATTGTGTTATCAATCACGAGCAAAATTCTATGTCGGTCCCACTCTCCGTGTTTCCTGAAGTTAGCATCGAATCTGGTCGCCATCGCCGCGGTTTTAGAAATCAGAGGCCATTTTAAATAAAGATCTGGTTCCATTTTGATAATTTTTCGTTGCAAAACTGCTGGAAGTCGTATTGGATGCTTCTCCTCTTCCACGTATGTTTCGTAAGTGGGTTTAACCTATTTATCGTTTGATTAGAACAAAACCAAAGGTGAAAAGGTTGAAGAGTTATTTGACGTACCTTTTTCTCAGTTGAAGGTTCCATGTGCGTATATTTGTGTTGTTGGAGGTTTCAAGAGGTGTTGCAACAGTTGAAGGTTAAGTAAAAATATGTAACTTATCACGCTCTATCAATCAATCATGATTCCTGTTAAACTGAGAACATCTTTGACTTCAGCCTTTTGAAACAAAATCCCGATTACCTGCTTGGATTGTGTGGTGCAAACAAACTATATTTATTCAGTTCTAGAATGAAGTTAGATTTCAATCGTAAGTTTTTGAGTAATGAACACTATGACTTTGACAACTTTTTACAAGTAAACTAGCAACGTTTATTGGAGTTACAATGTAGCATGGGCTTGTATCGCAAGGGATATTTTGTTTTACTTCAGCTCAACCCGATTGCTTTGTGTTAAGTCGAAATCCTACTCATACAGAATATACAATGTTCTGTAGGTAAGATGAGTTATTCATATTGTCGTAGATGTAAAGTGTGCATTGCTGTTAAAATTCATAAATAGAAAAGCCATGATAAACTCTAGAACCTTTCAGCACGTTAATACCTTCAACCGTTGTTCTTGTTTGCCGTAGATCAATGGTATGAGACCCCATTAGTGCCTTGATACCCTCATCTGTAACTCTTGTGCATATAAGAAAAATTTTATACACGCCTGAAAGAGCTTTAATGCCTTTGTCAGTAACTAAAGTGGAACAAAGATCAATGGTATAAACACCTGCCAGTGATTTTAAACCTTCGTCTGTTACTTTTGTATAAGAGAGATCAACAGTATGCACACCTCCCAGTACTTTAATGCCTTCATCTGTTACACTTGTTTTACAAAGATTAATGGAGTGAACGCCTGCAAGTTCTTTAACACCTTTATCTGTTACTTGAGTACTATCAAGGTCAATAGTATGAACACCAGCCAGAAATTTGATTCCTTCATCAGTCACATGGCGACAATATCTAAGATCAATAGTATGTACACCTACCAAAGTTTTTAATCCCATATCTGATACTTTTGTTCTACGAAGATTTATACAATGAACGCCTGAAAGTGCTTTTACACCTTCATCTGTCACGTTGGTATAGCTAAGGTCAATAGTACGGACACCTGCAAGCGCATTAACACTTTCATTTGTTTCTAAATTATTGCCCCACAGATATTCTGCACGTGTGGCTTTCACCTTAACTCTTGTTTGTTTAAGTATTCCTGGATATTTGCTGATTGTTTTCGCTGTTTTAACGTTTGATATTATAATGTGCGTGTACCCAACTACGTTGTGAATGAGTGATGCGAAGGTAGAACAACTTTGAGCTGCTGCAAATCTAGAAGTTTGTATTTGTGTTAAAACATGAGCCAGTATTTCATTTGGTAAATATAGGATGTTTTGCATATCTCTAGGCTAAGATTAGCTGACCAATTAACTAATGTTATTTCAATTAGGTTTTACGTTTCAGTAGCATCAGACATAGGTACGGTCACCACGGGCACGCTTTTATCGTTATTGGTAAGGGAATTTGACCACGTATTGACTTTATCACTTACAGGTGATGGCATCTTTAAATTTTATGAAGCTATTAATATCCTATGGACCCACCTATTTCTCCCGTACACTGGGATTGGCGTATCTCTTTCATGTACACGTTTCATTCGCACACTAACAGAACCAAACTTATGATATATCGTTTTACCACCTTGGGTTGCCACAAAAAATGTGACAGGCAACTAAAATTCCTGTAATTTTCGTAGTTTTATTCGCGAATTAGTACTGTATTTTTGCAACTTTGTGTATTTCAATGAACATCCTGTTAGCGTGAATAGGTTACTTTTTTAGTAAACGAATAGAGGCTCGAAAGTTTTTGTGAAGCATTAATATGCTATGTTATCATAACCACTTTTTTTTTCCCTTTTGTTTTGCTCGTGTTTTTTAACAATCTGCACCACTATTTATTTCAGATCCAGCAGTAACATGACATTTCTTCTTGGTTCGAATCCCAGCGAGAGGAATACGCCTCTCGAATTGTGTATGGTAGCACTACTACGCCTACGGGCCTGGATCTTTTATATTTTCTTTTTTGGCTTAGGAAGATCCTTGCCAATGTACATATTAACACTGCCTTAAAGCAACAGTCCACCTGTTAGCAAGCATATGTGGTCGATTTGGAGCAGGAACCGTCGTAGTTAACATTATTATTGCCATTACAGAAGCTAGAGGAATAATACTGTAATCCAAGAACTATGTTTTTGACAACATGGGTTGGTGCTGCAATCCACTTGCGTATTCAGTCCTGAGCCACTAGTTTAGGCTACATATACGCTAACGTTACCAGTTGAAAACACAGAACAAAACCAGAATAAATAAATAAAAGGACTTACATGAACGCAAGCCCAACTTTGCATAAATTCCTTCCAAGTCAACACAGTTAAAAATGTTGCGCACGTTTGCCACATCAAGAGTTCGCGTACAAACCGTACGACGCCCGGTATCTCGCTACCACACAACTAAACGAACCTTTGATGTGTCATGCTCAGATACAGGTTTGACTACTCCTGAGAGCGTCGCAGATAAGCTTAAGGCTTCATTTGGCCCTTGTAAGACTTTAACAGTCCAAAGCATGTCGGCAACCAACAACTTCTTTAAGATCGAAATAACAAGCCCAAAATTCAAAGGAAAGACTATGGGTGCGTAGAATAGTATAATGCAATAATAATAACGGCTACAGTACAAATGCACCGTGAAGTCAACAAAGCACTCAAAGAGGAACTCACAAAACTCCATGGCATCACCATTGACGCAAAAGCGGAAGAATAAACGGAAAAACACTGAATCAATACTCTGTACCACAACAAGTGTCTGAAACGCAGTAAATACTTTTGCTATGCGTAAAAAATTACTCAAGCACCATCTACGCCCTTTGAGACAACACATTTCTTTCAGCAGCCGACCTTTGAGCCTTCAAGAATCGAGAAAAATTTGCTTTATTGACAGCCTTCAAACATCGCAACCAACGTTATCATTCGCTCAGTGCCTCTGCCACACTATGTACACGCTTCATAACATCAGATATCAAAGGTCTTTGGTTATAATCAGTGTTAAGCATGAACGCAATCAATTCCATAAATCCTTTACTATAACCATGATCTTCAGGTATAGGATATCGTCCATTAACTACAGCCATTTGAACTGTACCTCCTCGTTTAACAGCATCATCAAATGGGTTCTCTAAAAACGCCATAGCATACAACATACAACCCAAGGCCCAAATATCAGCTTTTTGTAGATTGACTTGTAACTCATCGCTTGATGTTGCTGCCATATCATCATCATTAATAACCAACCCAACATCAAAAAGCTAATCATCACATTAGTTTACACGAGATTAATGTTTTAATACTAATAACTGTAGTACCTCAGGTGCGCGATATGATGGTGTTGTTAGTTCAACGGCTTGTTCTAAAAATCTCATCCTCTCTTTTCCTGTCAAGTTTACTGTCACCTGTTTGTTTTAATACACAGTTAACAAGAGGCGTAATCACGATATTCTAGACAACTACGTACTTGCGCTTTACATGCTGACCCAAAATCAATAAGAATAGCTTCGCCTTCAGTTGACATTAAAACGTATAAGAAAGTGAAGAAGAACAACGATTGTGAGAAAAAATTTAAGGTGGATTGACTTGTTGGGATACTGTCCGGTTTTATGTCTCTGTGCGCGTATCCGGCTTTGTGCATTGCTGCTAAACCATCACAAATGCCTTTGAATAATCTTAAAATGAGTACTTCTGACATTGTTGCCGATTGAGCAAATTTCTTGTCTATTACGCTTTGTAATACTCTTTCGTGATATTCTGTGATGATTATTATCTGTTCACTTTCTGGGATTGATGGACTAATGAAACGTCACTAGAGAAATACTTCTAACGGCGTACTGTAGAGAAACAGAGTATCCCACCATGCGTAGAATATTCTTGTGCTGTATTTTTTCTAATACTTTAATTTCCTTCATTGCTTGCTTGTGGGTGTTAACGTGGAGAATTTACCCAGTAACTGCTACGTTACCTTTTTTTGCTCTTCATCATGAATCAGGCACACTTTGGCGGCATATAATCTATTATCAGCCTCTGATAGTACTAAATGGACAACTGCGAAGCCTCCTTCACCTATCTTTCTACAAATAAAAATACATTAGCCTAAAAACTATTGACAAGGCATACCTTTGTTTTGTATAGCGATTTCCGTCAACTATTAGTGAATTTGAAAGAAAAGATGTAAAGAAATCGAAACAACAACCAGACATCACTACCAAACTAACAATAAAAGATCACGTTATAACTACGTGATATGGTGCTATTAAAAGAAGTCTACAAAGACATAATTCCACTTGTCAAACAATGTCAAGAAAACAGCATTATAAAATCTAACGGCACTACTAAAACCCTGCAAAATTTATTGGCGCAAGCCTCGTACAACAGATAGAAAAATGATATTCCAAGCGATGCACTTGATGCAGAAAACTAGAGAAAAACATGTAGGAAGATTGACTGCAAACAATCACGTGCTAGTTTATTATTAATAAGACACAACGCGTAGTAAAATTAAGTACAAAAGATTGCCTAATAGACATAAAGGAGTAGCCAGAAAAATCTCAGAACCGTTAAAACCCGCGGAAAGTAAATGAAAAGTTGTTGATATTTCAACTACTTTTGTCCATCGTATGATACCATACGTATGTAGTTCCACTTACAGCCAATAAAGTAACGCTGAAAATTCATTGAATGACACACAAGTTCCTCTGGTACCGTAGACAAAGGAACTCGCAGATTCTCTACATTAAACAACATACGCAACTCATGTCACATTACACGGCTATTATTGTAAGGAAACAGGGAACAATTGTATGCGATGGAGTAAACCATAAAAGCAAGGAAAGAATGGAAGGATGGGCAATAGACGAAGCAAAGAAAAAGGCGTACGAGGATTACAAAGACTGTATTATCCTGGATTCAAAAGTTGTTCATTCGCGGATGTGTAACATAAGTGGAACGAGCAATAACAATGCTGGAGCCTTTCTATCAGGAAGAGGAGGATGTCGAAAAGCTCATGATGAGTTAGTATATAAAGTAGCTTTAAAAGTCGGTATTGTAGGAACCGTTACTGATAACACAGGAGATGAGTGGGAAGACTTGGGTAAAAAACATCTTACTGTCGCGTAACTTGATTAAATAAAAGCCTTTATCTGTTCTTTATCTGGATACCCATTATTACAACCTATTTATTTCATTTTATTTACATTCCTTTCTTTTTTTTCAAATAATCAGCAAGGCTGAGCTTCTTTTTCGCAGTATTAGATGGCTGTGTTTGTACTCTAGGTTTTAATGAAAGAGAAACCTTCGATGAAGATTTTGCCTTGTTCGCATCCTCCAAAGATAAATTCAAACTTATACTCTCTTTAACAGCAGCGAACTTATTAGTTACTTTTCGTATAACAGGCGAATCAGCGATGGCCTCTACTTCATCTTCAACCTCATCCTTCTCATCCTTATCCTCTTGATCTGCCCGTGCCATCCAATGTTGAGGTTTTGTAGAACGTCTTGCAAAGGGATCAAGCTCACCTTTTAAACTGTTAGAGAAAACACAAAAATAGTTTAAACCGTTAAGACAAAAATAGTTGATAAAAACGATTGATTAATTTTTCTCGCTTAAGTATTTGTTACAACGTACCAGGTTTTGATGATCGTATTTGTGTAGGTTCTTGGAATAGTTTTGCAAAGTTTATATCTCTGTTACGTCTATTCAGTTTGTTTAAAGTGCGATTCTTATCTCTGACTCTCTGACGTTGCTCTTCATCGTATTTTTCGATTTCAGCAAGCTTAGATCGTATAATACGTATATTTTCTTCATCATTTGTTTCCATAGCAACACCCAATTTTAACTCCAATGACTTTTCCACAAAACAAAGTTAGAGATGAACAGTTTGAGTTTCCAGAATGATTCTCGTTTAAAGCGTACCTGTTTCTCACGAACTAAGTTTCTTGGTTGTGGTGTAGATGTATGTGCTTTAATCATACTATTTATAACATCCTAAAATTGTTTTAGACACGTGAGCACGTGATAATAATTGAAAAAAAAAAACCCTTTGTTCAAGAGCGTACATCTGTATAGACAAAGTTTTCTGCCTTCTTGACCTGTTTCATTCTTCTCTCTATCTTTGATTTACTTGGAATCTCATTCTCTAGGTTCTTTCTTTTCATTTCGAGTTGAAATTCATTAAATTCTGCATCAGTGAGCGGGCTATTACTAACATAAAGAATCTTGAAGAATTTTCTTGAATTGGCAATTTTCAATTCAAGTTCAACGTTTGTTGATTTACCAGTTCCTGGTAATCGATAGTGTTTATCCACAGTTCTTTCTCCCTATGCGCTGTATTAATAAATTGAAAGGTAATAAATCTCTCGTACCTGAATCTCAGCAAGACGGTAAACACTGTCTTTATTTCTTCTCCCAACGCCAATCCTAACATACAATCCAGTTATAACATCCTTCCAATATGGCTCACCAACCCACTTTGCGAGTTGTGTACGACTAACTACTATAGGCGCAATATCCTTCAACGTGGTGCCACCCTGACTATCAGCTATACACAAAAATTATAAGACTCCAAACAACACTTCAATCAAACAAAGAAAAATACAATTGAGATTGTCAAAAGGAAAAAAAAATTACCATTATCGTTGTACTCATCAGAAGCGTCAGAATTCATACTTATACGCCTTTCATATTGTCTATCATATTGTCTATCGTATTGCCTTTCATATTGTCTATCTGACCTCTCATAAGACCTGTCCCATGATCTATCTCTGTCTCTATCGTTGCTTTTGTCTTCTTGAGGTTCAGGCGGTGAGTTACGTAGTTCAGGAGCAGGACGCGATTTGCTTTGGTTCCTTTTCAGTGCCATTTCTGCCAGAGCAGCCCGTTTGTGCTTCTGATCCTTATCACCTATTTATATGTCATTTATATTAACTGGGATACAATTTAATTACGTTTTCTACGCGTTGCAGCTGTTCTAGTCCTTGATTGCTGTTTGCGGCCTTTTTTGTCACTTAGCTTTGCTAGTGTTCTTCTTCGCGCTAGACGTTCTCTACGATCGAAAAGAATACTTTCGCGCTCCATTTGAGGTAGTAATTCCAACCTTTAATAAAAAATAAATTTAAAACGCCAGTACATGACAACTAAGCGTACTGGCGCCTATCTTCGTCATCTTTATACATAGTAATTTCATCATATTCGCTTAGCGAGTCTTCCTCCTCAGAGAATGATACAGACTCAGAGTCGGAGTGCAGATCACCAGCGCTTATTTCTTTTCCCCTTTTTTTTGAGTCGTTAATACGCAAAAAGGGCCAAGAAGCTAGTACTCTTCGTAGTTTTCTAGTGTACGCTTCTTTAGAGGTACATGGCCTGTTTTACTCTTCTTTGCATCGCGTTCATCGTCGCCTTCGTGTTTACGCTTCTAATTTCTACCATAAATACGTAAAGGTGAAAGAGGGGCAATGCCTTGGTAGGTGTATCATCTAGTATGCCGAGTAACTCTAATTGAACGGATTCTCCGTCATCAGATACTTCTCCGTCCTCCCTTTCGGCCATGGTGCAGTTTAAACAAAACTACATAAGAATAACGAAGACTTATCGAATTTTCATACAATTTCACAAAACCGCGAAAAAGGTCTATCAAATCTCACTTATTCAGTTTATATTATTTACACGCCCTTGCTCAATAGTCGTCGTTTCATTCATTGGTAGTAGCCTTTTTATATTTAGCTTGTAGCCAAACACGGTGCATTTTTGTCTCCAACTTTTTGTTTTCAACGTCACGCTTAACGTAATCACATTCTAATACTTCAAACCCATTTGAAGTGAATAGAGTATTTAATTCATCTAAAAAGAGGAAAACTGTCAAAAACCAATCCAAAATGTTTAGCTTGTTTGTTACCTGTTGAAAAGAAGTATGCCCTTGTTCCATCACCTCTTACATAGAAATTCTCGCTTAATTCATTTGTCTGTTTTTTTTTTCAAAACGTGTCTGTGCCATG
>JALMLS010000254.1:0-23130 GCA_038496445.1 Trichosphaerium sp. ATCC 40318 | reverse complement strand
GTTTCCGGTTGGGTTTGGGGTGGTACCGAGCAAAGTGCTCAAAAAGAGGAGAAAGCAGAAATGCCGGATAAACCAGACGAGGCAGATACATGGGCTGCTACGCTGTGGAACCTCACTTACGGTATTTAACTTGTAACATTTGTTGGGACGCGTTAAACGCGCTCATTAATCCTTTTCCGGCCACTTTTGCAATTATTTGTTTTTTTTGCGCCGTTCTTTGCCTTACAGTGTCCCCAGGAAAATTAGGCGTTGATCTAATAAGAGCTGGCCTATCGCTACCTTGTCAGTACTATGAGTCTCTCACTGTACTACAGAGGTCAGCAGAAACAATGGCTTTCTGTAAATTGCTACACGACGCTGAAAAACAAGTCGATTCCATGGATAGATTGGCGTATGTGTGTGCATTTGCTGTGTCTGGTGTTGCCAGTACAGAGCGTTATTGTACGCATAAATATTTTCGAAACACGTAGTCGTTACCCAAACGCTAAAAAGCGTTAAAACGAGTTTAAACAATGAATCTAATATCTTTTAAGACACAAATTTCAACCCAGTACTTGGTGAGACTTACGAGCATGTATCAAGCAATGGTTGCAAATTCCTCGCTGAGCAGGCACGTTACCCCATTTTATGATGGTGAATTCTTGTTTTAAGATGTGCGTACATTCGAATTCTAATCACTAGAATAGGTCAGTCACCACCCTCCAATAACAGCGAACCACGTAGAAGCTGATACGTGGAAATTTTGGCAAGTAAGTCGTCTCGAAACTCGCTTTTTGGGTAACGCATTGGACATTGATACCAAGTACGTTACTAGTGCCTTTTGGCAATATAAGGCTTCATAACCTAGTCTCCTTACTCCGACATATCATCACTGATGCACTTATAGAGCAAGTTCTCATCTTGTTTTCCCAGCAAAGGATGAGCATTACTGGTTCAGAACACCAAGGTACGTGTTTTATAGCATTTGAGAAAAAATTGGATTAATTATGTCCTATCTTCGCTATATGACCTTTGATTTCCTTCCCCTTCTATGTGGTACTTATACTTATTACTAGCACTCGTGTTCAAAGCATTATTGTCGGCCAAACATGGTTGGAGCATTTTGGTGAATTGAAAATCATTAACTTGAAAACAAAAGAGTCTTGCTCTGTTACCTTCCAAAAATGTGGTTGGACAAACTTGTTCAGCGCTATATATGATATCAAAGGATACATTACCAACTCCAAGGGCGAGAAATTGTATGTTATAACAGCAGATTGCTTTGATCTTGCCCCTGGCTTTTGTTTTTACGTTTTCTGATTGTCTTTACTAATTCGTTTATAGAATTGAGCTTACTGGTAAATGGAACACCTTCATCAAAGCAAAATGGCTCGTAGATAGTTCTAGCCACAAAGCTGGTGAAGAAATTGAATTATGGCGTGTACCTGAAGTACGTCACTCTAAACATTTCAGCCAAGATTTTTTTTTTTGGTTTTAACTCAAACTTGACGTGTAAAAAAAAAATATGGTTGGGCGTTATGATGGTTACAACATGACGAGTCATATCGAGAGCTCTTGGTGTTTTACCTTGTAGCACTCTCTTTGATGATAAAAACGGCCTGAGCCCTTTCGACTAAAAATTTTCAAAAAGTATTTTTATCTCCGAGTCATGTGAACAAAATATGATATTAATAGATTATTTTAGAAATGGTATACTGGTGATAAACATAATATGACTCAATATGCAAAAACACTTAGTGGTACGTCATGGGAGACTCGCTTTTTTTTTTTGTTATTGTGCTTACACGTTTTTCTTTTAGATAGAGATGAAGCTTATGAAAAACTTTTACCTCCTACCGACTCTAGACTTCGTCCTGACCGTATTCTACTCGAACAAGAAAAAATCGAAGAGGCTACTGCACTCAAGCTAAAGGTTGAGCAAAGACAAAGAGATAATGCTACTAAGCGTGGTGATAAGCCATGGGTACCAAAATGGTTTGAAAAAATAGATGATGTTAATGAACCTGCTGGATGGACCTATATCTATAAAAATAATTACTGGCAAGAGAGAGAGGAAAAGAAAAAGGCTCTAGATGCTGGTGAAGAAGAAAAAGCCAAAAATGTACGAAAGATAAGACAAGACAAGATCGATAGAAAGTTGAATTTTTTTTACTCATGATTTTTTCTGTTTTTTTTTTTGCATGTTTTTTCATTTGACATGCCGTACTATTCATATATTTTAATATGTCTAAAGAGCCTCCCATTATTAGAGTTTTTGTAAATAAGAGTTTTATTTCATTTGAAACACGTGGGAGCTTTCTTTTTCTTTTTTTTTTTTTTGCCTATTTTTGACTTATTGTTGTTTTTTAGCTTCTTGTTTCCGATGAAACCAAAGGATCTCAATGTGATTTTTCTGCACCTTTGTAAGATAGGTGAAACACAAGGAGTTTCTCCATGTTATTTTTATTTGAAAAAAAGTAAACGTGGTGTCTCACTCTCTTTCCTATTCGAGTGTAAATATTGGTTAATAAACAAAAATTTCAAAAAAAAACCAAGTTTTTTCACAGCGGCCTCATTCTTTGAGGGTTTTTTGAGATTGATACGTGTGATTCATCGTACTTTTTTCTCAACCATGTAACATACGCTATTACCCCAAATGTTCAGGTCATTCAACGGCACTTGTTGACACTTTTTTTCAAATTTCCTTTTTCGTCTCTACTTAAACTTTCTGGTTTGACTTAAAACCAAAACGCATTAGCAACAATGTCAATAACAGCTGCACTTTGTTTTAATGATTTACCTAGCGAAATACATCATATGTGTTTTAAACAGTTACTTGTAGACTCTCTATGCTCTTGTATCATTGTTTCGAAAGCATGGAACGGTATATTAACGTCAGACGATATTTGGAAGTATAGTTTTAACGTACGTCGTGCTTTTGGAAGCGCAATAACATTTTATTTGAAAACAGAGCAGCTTATTTTCTTTCCTAGAAATCTTTTGGAGGATCTACTAGTAGCACTGAGAGATCGCCTTTATCACGCTACTACTTCATCAGAGAGAAGAGAAGTTCAGAGGAACAGTCTTACCACTTCAAAGCAAGGAAAGTTGGAGTTTTTTGTAAAACATGAATGTTTTTTTTTGACTTTTTTCTAACAGGGTTGGTCTTGCTCTTTTGGTCAAGTATGTCAGTAAGTACAATCTATAGGTCGTGTGTTTATTAAAACTTAATATAATAGCACGTGGTGACAAATTTTGTGAGTACTATCGCAAAGACAAGGGTTTTAAAGGTCAACAATTCATCCTTCATAACTTCGTCTCTGGTACGTTTCACCTCTGAGGTTTTAACTTGTTCAAGTGGTTAATGTAGATCATGTAGGTATATTATCTGGAGGAAAGCATACTAGAGCGTTTGTATGGGCAGCAATAAATGGATACGACTCACTTTTAACAATTTTGGTGAAGTCAACAAAGAAAGAATTTCAAAAGCTTGTTAACCTCAAAGTGGGTATAAAATACCCATTAGGTAGCGATGTATGGTACCAATATGGAGATACTCTTAACATAAAACAGGTTCGTTATTAGTATAAAATACAAGGTGACTAAGCTGAATATAGTCTCATGTTGATGTTGATTATGTTATACGCGACTCAAGAACACCTTTTAAAGATTATTTCATTTCGGGTCACATTCATGATCTTTTACAGACCTTGGTATACAACAAAGAGAAATAAAAAAAGACAGACCCTTAAAGAGGTATTTAACAGTACTATGTATATCTACTATTGGCAGCGTATTAGATCATCTAAGGGCTTGCAGTTCACATAAAATATCTATTTTCATATTCACAATATGTCTTACTGGGGTAATCTTACTATTAAGGTGCTCAGTTAATGCACTAATTATCATTATTACTTACCATTGGCAGCGTACTAGAGCACCTTAAGGCAACAGCGAAGCTCAAGCAAGCTGCAAATAACCTGAGTTTTTTGGGAAATCTTTGAGCTGGTACCAAAGATTTCTACCTTGTGACCACACAAACCTGGTTCTTTACCACTTGTTACAGTTTTATTATTGTACATTTTTCACAAAGTTTCACTAATGGGCACTAGGTGTGTTAAGTAAGGGGGCAAAAAAAGGGTCGAGCCCTAGAGTGAGCGACCTAAATTAGAGGGCCTACTGTTGAGGCATTATTGTAACAGTAATTAGGCCAAATGGCCCTCACTGAAAAGGATTTACGGCTGGTTTGTGTATAAATTACTGTTAACAGAATGGTAATTTTCTAAAACACGTGATTGTGAAAAGTGCGCTACCAATGGTCTACAATCAGAAAATAATTGGACATAATCTAAATAGAGGACTGCATAGCCTAACTAATAAAAGAAGGGACATGCCTCCTAAGCCACAAATCAACTATTAAAATACACGTATGTTGTCTAATTAATTGGTTTAACTGACTGTGATGAATGTCATTTCACAAGACATAAAGTACTTCCAAACATACAAAAAACCGTTGAAAGTCATGTGAGAACTACAAAGATGGTATGACCTCTCAAGCTTACAGGTAGCACTTAAAACCAACACGAAATATAGGTTGTTATTTATCTACTATGTACAAGAGGAAAGTGCAGTGTTAAAATACAATCTAAACTTGTTGTAATTTTCCTTCAATCTTTCTCAAGTTGTCCATTTTCTTTCCATATTGGTTTTGTGTTGTATATCATCAACCTACATACCTTGTGACTGAAGTTGTCCATTTTCATACCACTCTTTATGTTCACCATGTTTTTTACCATCAGCGTATTGTCTGTATCATTCAAGTTTGCTAATCTTTGCAACTTTTTGCTGTTTGTGACTTTTGGTTTTCGTGTTTAGTCAGATCTGACAGATCTTGCAACTTCTGTTAGTTCTTACAAGATCTTGTTAGTTCTTGCAAGATCTGTCAAATACTACAAGATCTGACGGATCTTGTCAGTTCTGGTACAAACTAAATCTACGTCTAAACGCATACATATTATTGCTACCACGTGTTTTTAACCATTATTTTATTTGGTACATTAGGTAGTCCTGTTAACGTCTCTGACTACCTGAGGTCCAACAGTTGTCTCCTATACTCTAAAACAGATTATTACGCTATGTTAATACCGTACGCTCAGCAAGATACTTTGGAAGCGCTTGTAATTTTCTTTGAGGTTTTAACGTTTTCTCGCAGTTAATACTCCTCTTTACGCCTGAATGTGCCAGCATTCGCGCCTGATGCTAGAAAGTTAATGTAAAAAAGCATTATTAATTTGTACCTGTTTTTGTAGCTCCTTGGGGTGAGCAGTACTGAGCGCACCTAAGAAAAATACTGCGATCGTCTTGTTAGATGATGTGACTTTGACACAGTGCTTTTTCATCTTGCCTTAATGTGCATAAGGACGGCAAGCACGGTACCTTGACTGGAGTTGTAGAATGTGATGCGTTCACATTGCACTGGTTCCACAAGTTGGTATCAAACCTGTCAGTTCTTGCAAGATCTATCAAAACTGACAAAATCTGACAGAACTCGCAAAAACTAGCAGAACTTACATGTTGTGCAACCTCTCCACTTTCATACCATTGTATCCATATTCCTTTCTTTTGTAACATTTCATCAAAATGAGTATTAATTGCTGCTCTCTTTGATGTAATTTTGAGAATCCGCATTGAAAGTACAAATATATGTTTGAAGTTCACGTGGAATATCCAGTAAACTCAAAGACCCCGCTATACCATATTTGTTTATACTCTTAGTACCAGACTTTAAAACAAACCAATAAGTCATATTCATGAATAAAAAAGCAATTAAAAAACCGCAATGCGCCTTGATTTCACTTATGAGCGTTACAAGGGAGCTGCAGCTATTTACGAGGTTTGCGTACCATACTCAATAATCACTGCTTATCCTGGTTAAAATGCGTTTACTAAGGCTAAAAATTTATATGAATCATGGCTAGCTCTGCTTCTTCGAATAAATAAAAAAATGTTGTGGTCATTTTTTAGTCAAATGCACGTGTATTGAATTTTATTTCGCTGATATTTAGCGCCTTGAAAGCTAATTTTTTGTTGTTGCGAGAATGACAGTTGATAACACCAACCTAACTTGGTTTGAGGTTTACCAACAGTTTTGACAACAAATGACGTATTGCAAACAGTTTCAAGTTTGATGCCTTGGGGACATGTTGTCCTGTTGATACGGCGACGAAATAAGCTCATTTTACTTTGTACACTGTCATTTCGTCTGTGCTTTGCATCAGGGGTAAAAAATCCGCAATACAATCAAACCAAAAGCTAGGTGAGGCCGCTGGTTTTTTTGAATTCTGTTTTTTTTGGTACCAAGTAAGTTCTTCAAGCATTACAGTGGCCTCTCATATATAAGTTACTTTTTTGATGATTTTATAGACCGACCATCTATAGAATAGATATGCAACTGTAAAGATATTGAGTCTGACAAGTGGTTGTGATGCAAACGCAGATTATTTCTGTCGTAGCTGGTACTTTACTTGTTCAACGATTTTTGGATTAAAAAAGTACATCCAACAATGCTCTGGTTTAACTTGTACGCCTCCTTTTGGACACCACTGCACATAGGTGGGTTGTGGACCATAATTACCCTGGGGCGCAAGTGAGAAAAAAACAGGAAAAGCTGATAAATAAAGATAAAAATAAAGCGTTGACACAAAGTTAAATGTATAATAATTTCTCACCTTTAGTGCATGATATGTAGTAACAGCTGTATGCGACTTTGTCTTGGATTTGTCTTTTTGATCTTCAGGTTTGATCACAAGAACCTTTTCTGCAAAAGCGAAATAATCTTCAAGAAATGAAGTATCATTAAAAGCAAGCAAGTGTTCTAACTTCCACTCTTTCTTTTCACCTTTTTACAATGCGAACAATATTAGTACAACTTGTGATCTATAGAGTATTGATCTTACCTGTCTTGAGATTAATACAGCCATAAAAACCGCCTGCATTTCTAAGCATGTCAACATTTTTTTGAAAAGCTTCTTCGAGAATGTCTAAGCCAACTGAGATGACAGCCTAAAACAAGAGCTAAGCTTACTAAAACAACTCATGGGAGTTCAATCAACTCATAAGACATTGTGTACATACGTGGTATACGTTTTTTACGGACTTTATCGATGATAAAACTTGTGCATCTCCTCCTTTAAAAGGATCAGTTTTTGGCGACGTCCAGTCTGACTTTTGGAGGATTAGAGAGTCTCCACCACCATCCTAGTATCTGTGAGTATTTTTAATTTTTGAGAGGTCCTGTTATTAACGCTTTTAAAGGGTAGGCTGTGACGTACAACGAATATAATGTTTGATAAACCAAATTTTTTAAATGATGTTGAAACGGCATTTTTGAGGTTTCTTGGTTCGTAGAACCTAGAGTTTTCATCTTTCCATCTTGCATAATATATAACATCTTCATTTAGGGCCTTTGAGATCTTTGGTTCTGCGTATCTAGCCCGTTTCAGCAAGATCAGTGAAAATGTCAAAAAAAAAGTCACTGAAGGCGATTGATTGGTTTAACTTATGTATTGCGTCATGGTACCTTCCGGGGTAATTTATAACGGTCTCTGGGTTAATTACTGTGCCAAATTGGTGAAATTTTTTGTGTTTAGTCATTTTGTCAACAGTACATGGTCTACTACTTCCTATAGCGACGTCATGTGTACCCTCGCGTTTTGCCATAAAATAAAGGAGACTGGCATTAACAATGTCCAAACCGCCACCTAGGCCACAAAATAGTATTTTCCGCCTATTCGCCCCCTTTTTTGACGCCATCTCACGTTTTGACCAGAATTGACGTTAATTCACATCAAACTCACCACAATCAATCCAACGTTACACTATGGCATCTAAATCAACTAAAGGGTGAGCTTTATCATGTTTCTAGCGCATTTATGCTCTTTGACTTTCCAACATTAACTCGCCTTTAGAGACGACTTTAAAACGTGTCATGTGACTACAGTTGGCGTACAAAACGAAATAACAAAAGAAGGACCACACCAACCAGAAGCTGGTCGCTATCATTTATTTACAGCAAAACTATGCCCATTCGCACACAGGCACGTATTACTATTGACCATAAGGGTATCTACGCTTCTTCAAGCTACCCTCGGGTGTCTTTCCTTTTTTGCCTTTAAATTATTCCGAAATCATTCACACCTTTTGTGTTCGTCTGGTTGTCAATCCATAGTTTGCAAGGTGTATAAACAAGCACCGTTAGAAATTCATAGTGAAAAATTTACCGCAAATTTATCCGCTATCACGTGCTTTTCCTTTTTGAAGTATTAGCGAGATTATAGGCATTTGTTGCTTTTGTTTTTTTTTCTCTTTGCCTTTAACTTTGCGCTTGACACTGTTGTGCTTATTTGCATTGATAGAACAGAAATTGTGAGAAGACTGAAAGGCTTAGAAGATAGCATTGGGTTAACTATAGCTTGCTCTATTCAATCTGAGACGGGATGGAAACTAGACAATGTCTACGCTGGTAAGACTTAAACTTTCGCCCCACAGCTACATAAACACTTACACCACATGTAGCGAAGGATGGAGAACCTAATCCAGTGAAAGACACCAAGACTGTACCTGATATTTACCGAGTAAGTATATTTTCTGAAGGTATGTTTATGCTAACAAAGTTCACAGCTTGGTACTGATAATCCTCCATCGCGATTTTCTGTACCCGTATTCTACGATAAGAAGCTTAACAAAGTCGTAAATACAGAATCAGCTGAAATAATACGAATGCTAAACAGTAGCTTTAATGACGTTTCAAAAGCCCCAGAACTTGACTTATACCCTGAATCCCAGCGTAAGGACATTGACGCTTTCAACGACAATATCGGAAGTACCTTCGTATCCGCTATATATCGTGCTGGTTTCGCTAAAGATAAGGACGTATACAGTAAGTACTATGACTCTGTCTTTAAAGCTCTTGAAGACTTGGACAAGCGATTTTCTGACGGAAGAAAATATGTGTTCGGCGACAAACTCACTCTTGCTGATGTCTATGTTTTCGTACACGTGATTCGGTTCGACTCTGTTTATTATGGATTATACAAGCTTAACGAAAAGCACATTCATGAGTATCCAAACATCAGGGCGTACATTGAACGTCTTTGGAAAATTGATGCTTTTTCTAAATCTACTGATATCAAAGAAGCACAGATTGGATACTACTTAAGCTGGAATCAACCAAGCCAAATAAAAGTTGCTCCTAAAAGCACTAGTATGGGTTGGTTACTTGGATAACTAAACTGACATGAACGATAAAGTGTAGAACAATAAACAACAGAATACTTCAAACTCATTTTTTACTGAGATAAGTTTTCATATTCTAAGACGGTGGAGGTCGTTGCACAAGCACTTAGTTTGATATGTTATGTCTTGTAGTTTTGTATGTAAGTGATAAACTTGCAGTATCGTAAATGGTTTAATTTGGTGTTTTTTACCTGATATTAGCCACAAACAGTGAAATTTCTAACATCAAAAGTGCTCGCTAAAAGTTTGACTTGAGGTACGCTCAATTACAGCAAAAACTTTCGTTAGCTTCATAGCCTGAATACTTCTTGTATCGTTTGACTGCAGTGTTCAACAATTTTGTCGCCAGTTTCAACAGGGAGATAGTGTAAGTGAAAATACACCAAAGACAAGAGCTCTTCTGTGGACAGGTTTTGTGGCTTAAGCCAGTAGGTTGTTCGTTGAATTTAAAGAAAATCACAGCAACACTTGGCCACAACAATGAGTCCTCGACATCCGACCCTACTGTCAGTATTCGTTTTAGCACTCAGCTTCTTTATTTTAGTAAATGCTAAACTCTCTTCTCGATACGTGAGCTTCTTGAAAGACTTTAAAGGTGAATATGCTGTTTGGGTATGTATAGCTAACTATACGTGCCTCTAGCGAGCTTCTCCGGATGGCCTTTTGAGTTAGATACAGCCAACGTTGATTCTTGGTGTAGTATACAAGATAGCACTGGTCATAGCTTTCTCGTGTGCTCAGGGAGTTCGGTTTCTCGAATGTGCGTTCTGTGATCCACGTGAAAAATACCAATCAAATAATCCTGTATGTCTAATGACACGTGCGTAGGGAATTGTTTTTCGAAGAAAACACGCTATTTGGTACTATCCCCGATATCTTTGACAGAGTAGATTCTAACTTTCAAGAATTGTACGTTGCGTAAAAGAGACTGCTTTGCGCTCTAAAAAAATTACTAAGCGCAATTCATCAACAAAGAGGAGTTCATGGCACTATACCACCGACATTATTAGATGCTTCTTTAGAGATTATATCTATACGCGGTACTAATATCACCGGGGAGATATCAAATACAGTTTCCCCAATACTTGTGGACTTGTACACGTGTTTTTGCTTAACCTGTCAGGTTTTTTTAACTTTCTTCAGGAATTTATCAGACAATCTACTTACTGGCGGTTTACCTGATTTCATTGGTGATGCAACATCACTTCAGTTTGTGACTCTCAATAACAACAACTTTTATGGTCCTCTAAAGGCAATATCACCTTCAATGCTAAGCTTGTAAGCATTTTCATTCATGATTGTTTGCCAATTGGTTTTCTTGTTTAGGGACGTATCAGAAAACGAATTAAGTGGTTCTCTTGAGGCTATTTCACAATCGAGATTAGTCAGTTTGTGCGTTTTAACCTTGGGTTGTTAGGAATAACAAAAAACTAGTTTTGGAGAAGCCAACTTTTTCACAACTCTACCTACAGAGTTACCTCGAGACATGAGTATACTGTACGTCTACGATGAATAATATTGGATTTATCTAATGGCACGGTAGGTTATTATCAAGTAACAACATAACTGGATTGATTCCAAAGAATTTTTTTGAAGGACGAATAACCCAAATGCAAGATAATTTCTGCGGTTGATACTAACTTAGCTCACTAGAGATCTAAGCGATAATCTACTATATGGTAGTGTACCTCCAGTAGGGAATAATTTAAGAAGAATGTAAGTTGCATTCAAGCAAAATTTGTTTGGTGCTGTATCGTGTCTGGCATCTGATAAGAAAATTGTAGGAATCTTGAAAACAACTTATTGAGTATTTGTACTGATGAACGGACATTTAACAACTCTCGCCTTATAGAATGGTGTGCTTATTTCATAACAATTATACTTGCTAACGTTAGTGATACAGTAAATTATCTTGTAACAATATTGATTGTGGTAGATGTGATAACACTCACTTGTTGCAATGTGTAAGTGAACAGAAGCTGCATTCTTTTTGCAATCCTGACAATGAAACATGCTGTACGTTGTACTTCTTATTGTTTTGCTTTCATTGTGCTGTACTTAAATTGTTGTTGTAGTAGTAAAAGTGACAAAGGCAAAGCCATTAACTCAAGGTATGAAGAAATCCTCTGGCACCATGTAACTTTTTCATAGGCAAACCTGTTTCTGTAGGGCTTATTGACAAATACAGCCTCGCTGGTATTATACTGGGTAGTATATATTCTGTAGTCCTTGTGTCGCTATTGTCTGTGACGATTGTTTTATTCTTGAAGTATAAAAGAAGAAAACATGTAGAATACTCAAAAATGCAACGTACTGTTTTATACTTGATTATCTTTTCTTTTGATGTATTTCTAGAAGAAGGATTAAAGGAAAATGGAAATGAAATGACAATTATGCACCACACTGAAAACAGTGAAGAGAGTGGAGACCACAAGTATTACTAGTATTTTTCTTTCATGTTATATTTGATCTAACAAACAGTAGGATATGAAACACTTTCTGAAGCAAGTATTACTGAAGAAGGAAGCATTACTACAAAGACAAAAAGCAGATATGCTTTTTATACTTCCAAGAAGACAGAAACGAATGAATAAATTCTAGTTTAATAAGTCTATGGCTACATTTAAGACCCACATTAGGGCTCCTTCATAGTTGCATCTCATTGACTCCATAGGCAAGAAGCACAAACATACGTATTATGCCATCACTGTATCTTGTGTTTAACTTAAAAACGTGTACCTCTATGTACAATGTGGTCAAAGCGGAAATTGGTTTGTTTGCATCTAGGAACCACCATAGCCAAATAGTCAAGACTAGTCCCGTTCAAACTTTTTTATCACGTGTCTAATTTCTAGTACAAAAAAAAACAGTACTTTGTAACAGAATGACAGCAACACAAAAGGCACTTGTTCACAATCTACATGCCTTTACAATAGCTAATGAACCGTTAAAACAGACAAATACCTCAGAATTAGATGAATGCTATCTAGTGCATCTTCCAATAGAGCTACAGCTTGATATAATTGACTTGGACACTGAGTTGGAAATAAAGTGGCCTTTGCTCTCAAAAAAGTCAGCAATCATAACAAGATATGATAACGAATTGAATAAACATGGGAAATGGACAAAATATTTGGTAGAACCATCTAGAAGGATAAACCCGAAGATTTTAGGTGTTGAAGATTGGAATCATGGTGCAGAGAATGGAGAGTTCAAAAGTTGGCACAAGAATGGTCGTCCAAAGCTTTGTTGTAGTTATGTTCTTGGTAATCTTGAACGAGAGTACAGAACTTGGTACTACACTGGACAAATCAGCACTCAATGTAATTATGTAAGTAGTAATCTTGATGGAGAGTACAAGAAGTGGTATAAAAACGGTGTACTATGGAAACACTACAACTATGTTAATGGAAAACGAAAGGGTAAGTGCAGAGAATGGCGTGAGCAGGGACAGATACATATGACTTGGGTAGAATAACAGAAAGTGTTATTGCGTAGATTACATAGCAATCACTGTGTACTTGATGTGTGAATAGATGAACAATTGGATACTTGTGCCTTTATTCAAGCCTTAAAAACTTACCCCTTTGTCAGAATGAAAAGTATCCCAAGTATTACTTATCGCGTTACAACGGTGAGACTTCAACAGGATTGTTGATTTGGATGTAGTCCATCATACTGTGCAAAATCAATTTAAATAAGCTTGATCTTCTAATTTGTCTGGTACGTGTGATCTGGGGCATTATCGCTTTTGAGATGTTTCGAAAAATTATGAAATATTTTGACAACTCGCAACCATCGTATCTTCAATCGCTACTTTCAACATGTAGCTATGTTGCTATACATATCCTACCTAGGTATTTTTCGGGATTTCTGAAAACGCCTCAAAAGCGATGCTGCCCAAGTACAAAACCTCGAAGGTACTAGGCCATAATACAGTGAAAAAGGGTAGACAAGGGATTTCACCGTACCAACAAATTTGATGCGCTAGCAGTACATCCAGTTGTGGTACGTTTTCAAGGCTTGTTCTATGTGATTGTCGTTTCTTTTTGAGCTCTAATGGAAGCAAATTTATGCTCACAAAGGACTTTCTATTTCTTCAAGCAACTATGTGATTTCGGATAGAAAACTGGGAGCTTTTCGTTTGCTGAAAGAAAAAAAAGCAAAAAAAAAAATAAACTCGGTGATGGTGCGATTTGCGATAAAGCTGAACGAAAAACGACATCATTGGTATGCTGGCGAAACAATACGAGGACATGTCAGCTATGGTAAAGCTAAACCGCTTACAATAAGGTAAAGTCGCGTTATTATACAACCAATAAATAACATAAGCGTAGATATTTGCGTATCGCGTTTGTTGGCGTCGAAAGTATCGTAGAGCCCACAAGAAAAAAGAAACGCAAAGGGAGTATCACCAAATCCAACGTAAAGAGGGTTAAAGTACTAGAACGTGTTCGTTACCTCATAGGCGATCCTTCAAATCCGTTATATTCAAAACGTCTTCCAGGAGGTAAAAACCATCACTTAATACGCAATAACGCGATTAAATTACCCGTAGGTGAACATACATTTCCTTTTGAAATTCAACTCCCAATGGGTATCCCGTCAACGTGTGGTCATCCCAAGGGCATATTTCGCCTCAGATACACGCTAAGCGCACATTTAGAAGTACCCGGATACCCTAACAGTAAGTTCTTAACTTTCACGTGTACAAGTGTCACAAAAAAGATCAACAAACTCAGATCAATTTGTTAGAGTGTAAACAATATTCCAGACCAACTTTTTGCACCAACTCCTGAGTTGTCTTTAGATTTTTTTTTGTTTTGTGAAGGTTCTTTTTGTTTCTTTTTTGGAGTTTTACGTTGCTTCGTATCTGTAAACACTGATGTTTTTTGAAAAAAAAATAGGTCAAGCGTCACAGGAGGTATTCGTTCTAGCAGATCCTACTCCAGTTGCTAGACCACAGACCCTATTTGCTCAAACAAAAAGTGTTTCTTCAAAACCTATTAAAACAGAATGTACTCTCTTAAGACATGCCATGTTCCCTGGTACGCGCCTATAATTTTTCGTAGTACTTTATGTAACCATCTACTATTGCTTTTAATTAATATGGATACATTCTTAACATATTTCTAGGAGATGTGATGGCAATTCATCTAAAAATTGAAAATAAGGCTTTGCTTCCAATCTCGAAATTCTCAGTGGACATTAGACAGATTTGGGCTGCTGGTAACTTACGTGATAATCTTGCGTTCTCTCACGCAGATTATATGATGTCACAGTACGTACACAATTTATCGATATTTTAAAATCACGTGACATAAAGATAAAAGGAACGCCATTGTTGCGTTTTCACACTATATTACAAACTACAATTTAACTTCATACGCTTTTGTCTACGTCCTTCTACTATAACCAATGCTACACCTATCAATACTCCAACGTTATTTGCGAGTGTCTGACGCGAAGAAAACAAACGAGTTTTACAATGAAATATCAAGTTTTTTTGCCTTTGTTGATTTCTCTTTAGGTTTTCTCCTACTCCTGTATCCATATTTGAACTACCTATAAATGTTCAAATACCTACAGATATAAATCCAACTATTGACACAGCAAAGACAATAAGCGTTAGATATTTCTTAGTTGTTACAGTATTTGTTAGAAGAAGCCCAGAGGTGCATTTTGAGGTTATCTTTTACCAGCTTATTCGTTTCATAGCTTACTCTCAATTGTCCTTTGTTGATTATACCACGCCCTCCACCGACAAAGGCTGCACCTGCACCTACTGTGGTCCATGTACATCATCACCATTACCACAACAACAACATTGTTCAACAACCTCCTCAAGTTGTACAGGTTCAAAACAAACTATTTACTTTTCTCCCTTAACCGTTGCTCACTAGGCGCCTAATGCGAATCCACAAGCTTATGTAAACCCTCAAATGCCTAAAGCGTACGCGCAGCCTCATCAGCAAGGCTTGGGCAGTGTACGAACAAAAAGAAAACATAAACCATTCAAACCTTTTTTACTCACCTTTTTTAGGCACCTCTTCCAATCCAGCACAGTCCATCTGCTCCCCCAATGACATACGAAGATATTGGAATGGGCACGGATACACCGCAACAGTAAAAAAACCCAAAAAGTTAACACGTGGTCTTAGATGCGAATAGAAAAGCTAAAGAAATTTCTGTGTCTGATGTAGACTTTGTAGTTGTGTAAATAATTTTTGTTTTGTACATACCTCACTTGTACATAAAATAAAACCTTCTTAACAAGGTGTAACAGAAATATCTACTACTCCAACAGTTGTAACTGAAAACCAAACGCACAACAAATCAAACATAGCAACAAAGAATAACTCTTTAGTGGCACGTGTACTTCAATCGTTACATCTACATTGGTCAGATATGATGTTGTGGTGAGGTACGCTATCTATATAGGCTCTGCCAGTTCATGGACAACAGCGTCTCCCAATTGATTCTCAAAAAAGTCAACACGTTTTTCATAGCTACCAATAGCCTGATTTTGTCTAAACTGCGCCAATCCTGTTAGTTACTCGATAAATTTTACGTGTTGTAAACACTATTGCCGGCAAATGATCAAAAGAAAAAGGTAACAAAGCCCGCTAAAATCAGATCTAAGCCCAATTTTACACTAATTAACGCTAGCGTGCGTCAAAGAGGTTTTACAGCTATGAATTTGCTTAGTTTACCATGCGATATACTAGTACGTCTGGCGAAGATCTTTACGACTTGCATTCACTTTTAACGCGACTAACATACTTTTAAAGGTCGAAATAAGCAATTACAACAAACACACCTTTAAATCGTTACATTCGCTGTCAAAACTAGCAGCTGTGAAGACCCATTTTAACGCGTACGTACCAGACTGATTTTACCGCTTTTGCGTTAGTTCTCATCGCAAAAACCAATGCGCCGCCTAACTTTTTCGTTTTTTACAGAAATCTCAGTAAAAACGGTCTTTGGATACAATGGCACAATAATGGTAATTTGAAAGAGAAGTGCTACTACCAAGAGGGAATCAAGGAAGGCATGTTTTTAGCTTGGTATAAAGACGGGCAAATAAGTCACCAATGGCAAAACAAGAACGATCACGTTGCTGGAAAAGCTACAACGTGGTATTCAAATGGACAAATCCATTTAACTGGATTCGTTATTGAAGGAAAGCCTAAAGGAGAAACAAAGGTATGGCATGAGAATGGACAGTTACATAAAGCGTATTGTTTTAATGATAATGGAAAGATGGAAGGAGAGTTTCAAGAATGGAATAAAGACGGTGTTGATGTTCGTCAGTGTTTCTATAAAAATGGAGAAAAACAGGGTTTGTATATGGAGTGGCACAATGATGGTTCATTAAAGGAGCACAGCTATTACAAGGATAATGAGTATCATGGGGATTGTACAAAATGGAGTAGAACTAATCAAGTGATATTTAAAGGTAGTTACAAGGATGGTGAGAAAACAGGTGAACACAAGTTTTTACGTCCTGACTCTGGGGTGTTGTACAAAACACGTGTTTTTACTAAAACGCAAAGTGGTCTTAACATAATAGAAAAGAGGAAATTTGATGAGGGTGGGCGGTTGGAGTGTTCTGCTTTCTACAAAGAAGTCAGTGAGAGTGAAATTAAAGAAAAACAAGCAGATCGCAGATCACGCCGCCTGAATTTGGTTAGCAGCTCTATCTCAGCAGTTGGACATGGTGAATACAAATGCTGGTACCCTAGTAATGGTCAACTGAAAGTTGAGTGTTTTTATAAAGACGGGAAGATGCAAGGTGAGAAAAAAAAGTGGCATGAGAACGGACAACTGAAATCAGTTGTTGGATTTAAAGATGGATTAGAAGAAGGAGAATTTAAAGAATTTTATGATAATGGCCAGTTAAAGGAGAAGCACTTCTTTAAGGAAGGTATGAAGGAGGGAGAATGTACTGAGTGGGGTTACCATGGAGAATTTACAAAGTGTTGTTTTTATAAGAATGATAAGCTTGATGGAGAGTATCAGACTTGGAATGATGATGGTAAGTACTGTGTTCATTGCTTTTACAAAAATGGAGTAAAAGTTGGTAAATATGACGAATGGAATTACAAAGGAGTAATGCAATTAGATTGCTTTTATGATGATAATGGAAAGTTAGAAGGAGAGTATAAAAAATGGAACTTTAGCGGAGTATTAATGAAGTCTTGTTCTTACAAGAATAATAAGTTACATGGATTTTATATGATTAGAACAGTAGATGATGATTATGAAGAGGAGGTGACTTATACGAGTTATGAGAATGGAGTAGAGGTGGAATATAAGAAGCTTTATGAAGATAAAATAGCGCTTCAAAAAGAAGTTCAAGAACTTAAGGAACAACTAAAAGAAAGCCAAAACAAATAAGTTTTAGAAACGATAATATCCACAAAAACACGTGCGTTTTTCTAAAATAAAATCAAGTTATTAGGTTAAAAAAACTATTATGGCTTTGTGAAACGTCAATACTTCTTTTGTTTATCAACAAAAACAACATTGGATGAAGCAATTGAAGTTTCGCTTGACAAGTGTTACTGTACTGCTACTTGTACACCATAGTAAATAATGGAAACAATAGTGTATTACCAACTAAGTGACCATAATGCATAACTTTTATATAAGTCAACTACTCACTAATTTATCTTTACTCCAAGGAGTTGTTTTGATACTTTACAAATTTTGCACGTTCTAGCACTGTAAAGCCTAATTCCTTCATAACTTCACCTGTTATTTCATGTATGTCATCAACACACATACGGTTCAACAGTAACCCAAGTTTTTGTGTGCGTTGTTTGTCAAAACCTGACATTGTCAATATCTTAGTCCACTCTAATTTTTTGTAGCTTTTGGCAGATGTAATATCTATTGGTTTACCACCGATGGTACCATTTGTATAATCTATTTTTAGTTCAGGAGGTACATCTGTAGGCACATGAGGTAAGGTTTTATGTTTGATTCCGTCTATGAGAAACATGGCAACAGTGAACTCAAGAATATTCAATCTGCCACTCCCGTCTTGATCAGCAATGGTCCATATACGTGATAACTGTGAAGTTCTAAAACGATATTCAGGAACAAGTTGGTTTTTTTGGCATGTGTCTGTACCCTAGTTTGGAAAGCAAAAATAAATCTTTGCCTTGTTGGGTATCAATGTATCCAACGTCAGAGGTGTCATGTTTAAGAAACAGAGCTTTGTATGCTTGTATATCTGAATCGGGTATACACCATAATTTTTTATCACTATTTTGAACTTCTGTTCTAGGTAAAGTTTAAGTGAGACTTGTTCAGAAGACTTTGCAAAAAATACTGAGAAAGATCTTTTTTGTGTTCGTACTTAGTGCCACTAGTTATCATACCAGCTCCATTACCTTCTGAATTTCCCTCTGCACTGGGACCAATAGTGCCATGTATATAATCGATTTTTAGTTCCGGAGGAACATCTGCAGGTATATGAGTTACAGTTTTATTTTTGATTCCATTTAGGAGAAACATGGCAACTGTGAATTCGAGAACATTCAATCTGCCTCTCCTGTTTTGATCAGCGATACTCCAAATAACTGCCAATTGTGCGTTTCTTTAATAATAGATAAGCACAAAAAACGTTTTATATCACATGTTGCATACCCCATTTTGTAAGAAACAAATAATTCTTTGCAATGTTGTCCATCAATGTATCCAACGTTAGACGTATCTAGTTTATGAAACAGAGCTTTGTATGTTTTCATCTCTGAATCTGGTATACACCACATGTCCTTTGAATCTTCAAGGTGTTCTTGCTCTCTGAATTGGAAGAAAAGTTGGTATTTGTTCAACTGGTTTTTTTTGTGTCTCGTACTTGTTACTACTGGTAGCCACACCAGCGCCAGTTGTCCCACCGATGGTACCATTTTCATAGTCGATTTTGAGTTCAGGAGGTACATCTGTAGGCACACGAGGTAAGGTTTTACATTTGATTCCATCTATGAGAAACATGGCAACAGTGAATTCAAGGATATTCAATCTGCCACTCTCATCTTGATCAGCAATGCCCCATATCATTGCCAAGTCCATTTTACTATAATGTAACAGAAGAAATTAATACACATGACACTGGTAGAGTTGACATTGTTATCATACTGCAAGTTGTATTGCACAAACAGCTGTTTGCATCGTTTTCCTGAAATGTAACCAGTATTGGTACTATCTTCTTTGTAGAATAGTGTTTTAAACTCTTGCTGCTTTGAATCCGAAATTCTCCACATGGAGCACTGTGCCTGTTTTTTCAAATTAGCATTAAAAAAGATAATTTAAACCGTACAATATTAGTGTTTGATTGCCAAGAAAATCCTGTGGGTAGTTGTACAGAAAATGGCTTTTACCCTGAAGGCTTGTTTGACAGTCTACGCAGGTCAAATAACTTTGAATGGATTGAATTATTAATTATTATACTGTAAGAGCAGCTTACAGTGTAACTGGCAGAAATAAAGCTCTTTGAAGCGATTTCTTTTTGAATACCTCAAACAGGCGTTTTGTTCAATATTATTACCTGCACACTTGTGCTGGTGAAATGTGCCACGAAGTTGTGATACTCAAATCGTAACTGAAGTAAAGTGAAGAAATTAGTGGTACCAATAAATGTCATTAATTTTCTCTATCAAAAAAAAAAAAAAAAGACATGTAAAGCAATAATGTGAATAGCAGTCACATCAGTGATTTATTTTAACACAGCCTACCACCAGTATTTTTAAAGCAATTATTAAGTTACAGTCCCACGAGCAGGGAAGATTTTCTACTGAATAACTATGTGTGTTATTTGACCGGCTTGAGTAACCATAATGACGGTTCAGAAAGGTAACAAAACTGTTCGAAAACCGAGTGAAAAAGAAGGTGTTTGAGATCATGCATACATAACATGTTGCTTAAGTTTTATTATTTGTTGTTTTGGTTGTTTAACACTTATGCTTTCTTGTATATTTAGGTGTTGTTGCCTTTATTCCATTTATACTTTCTCTTGTACAGCATATCCAAGAACATGTAAGGGCAGTGCACCTATTGCGAAAATAAACTTTGTTGAACTACAAACCAATCATTGTGACGTACTTCGTATCTTTCCTTCTCACCGCCACTCTTATCACCTTCTTCATCATCTTCATCATCACTATCCTCATCTCCTATCCATGCACTCCATAGTGACTGTGCAGAATCTAGTGCTTTCTGTGAAGAATGTGAATAACTTATTAGAAAGAAAAACTAATAATTTGTTTGTTGTTAAATCATACCGCGCCTTTATCATCAAGTGGATAGTAAACGAGTATGTTTACTTTGGCATAATAAGCAGCAGCAATTTGAATTAGTGCCATCAACTCACAATCATTGCCATACCTATCAAGACATTTAACAATAAAACTTGTCCGTTTTCTACTCATAATTGAAATAACTTACGCTCCACAACCCTATTTTCAATTATCAGATTAAAATCAAACTAATACTTGTATTAGAACGTACCAGTTGCCAGTGTGTATAATTACACAGAAATCATCATCTTCAGACTCGTCATCAGAGTCAGACAAGTCATCATCGCTATCCTGTTCTTCATCACCATTGGCGTTCTTTTCTGCGAGGCCCATCTTTGATTCATGAACAGCTACAAACATCAAGTTAATGGAAACAAAATCCTGAACGAATGAAAGGGTACCAGATACAAATGATGTGTAAGCAGTACGTAACGCATACTCAAGCTGCCACTTTTTGTACTCTTTTCCCCAATCTTTCTGACAACCTTTTTGAAGTTATACAATTCCTTTCTAGTACAAAACTTTCGGCACCTGGTGCTTGCATGCTAACATAAAAGGTCAGTTGAATTAAATTATACGAATATTATTTCCATACCAAATAAGATTAGTCACTGTAGGTCCATTCTCAACTTTGGAAATTCCAGCTTTAATTGCCTTCTTTGATTTCGTTCTTCCTAATTTTACGCCATACAGCTTATCTGTATCAATAACACCAAGACGTTCAACGCCACTATTAAAAACCAACTCAGTATTTTGATAAAAAACAAAATGAATGTACCGAATAAGAATGGGTGTTGGAGATGAAGAAGCAAGGTTTCCTTCTTCTAGTGTGCGTGTATGAGTACCTAATTGCTTTATATCACCATCATCCCGATTTGCCTTTACGAGTAGCACTGTAATAGCATTAAGACCAATAACAATATCAAGAAAATTCATGCGTTGTTCAGCAAAACGTACTTTCACGAATTGAAGCAAGAGCTGGATGCTCTGCAACTTGAATTTCGTCTTGAGCAAATAAACTTTTTGCGCCATAGTACTTGAAAACGTCTCTAAAACCAATCAATTAAACAATTCAAACAAAGAGCTGTGTAATGAATTGCAACTTTACCTCTGTGCGAAGTTGAGGTACCAACTGAAATCGTTTGGCTATGTTATTTAGTAAATTAAATGTACCATTACAATACATGTATTGTACGTACTTGTGGCTCCTAAAAAAAAGTGTTTAGCACAAAACAAAAAAAAGTTGTGAGGTTTTAGATACCTTATCACAGTACAAGAATGGTCCTTCAGTTGATTCTATTCGTAAGTAGTGTTCTTCAGTATCTTCTAAAATATTCGCTTTTCCATTTTCGTCTGTGTGATCCACAACTCTTTTAGTGTCATCAACAACCTGAAAATAATTCAATAAAAAGCGTATGATAATGCTTGTACCTCTTTGCCATCAACTATAAATATATATTCGTGGCTGGCATCTTCATCATCGAGCTCTGGTAGTTCTGATACAACTGTAGCCCAAACATTCTCTACATTTTCAAGTTAAAGTTGGGAATACAAAACAACACAGTGTTTTTACGTACCTGTGTGTAACTCAATACACTGAAGATTAATTGGTCTATCTCTTCGCCATGTGTTGAATGTACCAACAACCTGTACTTCTTTTGCTTTGCGCTCAGGGTCATGCCAAACAAATGAAATACCGAATCCTATTAAATTCAGATTCTAATCATAAAATGATTGAAAACACGTGATAAACAGCGTCAAGATTAACGCCTTTCTTATAAAAATATCAAGACTTAAAACAAATGTTTCGCCCATGGGCGCACGTGATAAACAAAAAAAAGTTCAAGTTTGTGAATCTTGTGCATTTTGGCATGAATCTTGCCATGAAGCTTATACTTCAAAAGTGTTTGTACCTGCGTTATCAGGGAACTTTGCGACATTTACTTTCGTAACAACCACTTTTGAAGATGCTGTACCGTGTTTAGCATACTCTGCTATTGTTTTATACACAGTTTGCTTCCTTGCGCCATTAACTTTGGGTGGATACTTTTTAACAAAGCCGCTTGTGTTGAAGGTCCTTCTCATCATAAAGTGCTCTGGATCTACGAGGCCTAACATCACAGAATCAGGTTAATGAAAATAGAGAAAAACCGCATTTGCTGTTGTTGTTTTGGCACGTTTTTTGATTTTAGGTACCCACGTGCCATTAGAGCCTTCCTGTATTGATTTGCTATCCCATTTCTCTCGTTGAGCTAGGAAATCGTCATCATCCTCGAAATCAGAAAATTCTTCGTCAGAGCTTTCGTTTAACATGTTTGGTAGGTTTTCGATAATACTCTCTTCTCCAGTCCCTTGCTATTGTCTTCTCCCCTATACAGGGTGTGGGTTCTATTTACGTAAAGATGTGTAGCGTAGCGACATCAACAGGGCAGTAACATTTAAGCAATGAAATAATTTTGAATCTACGTTGACTTATATGCAAAATATTACCTAGCCTTCACGTAACAAGCTAATTAATGACTGAATAGATGATTTACAACCTATCATACTT
>JALMLS010000132.1:0-23145 GCA_038496445.1 Trichosphaerium sp. ATCC 40318 | reverse complement strand
TGTGATAACGCCCAGGAAATTGATCCTGTTATTATGAGAGAAATGGTGTGGTATGGGAGGAATAGCTCATTAGCTCTTCACAAACAATAAATTGTTTTGCTCGTCTCTTCTTTCTCTATCTAATCCGGGTCAACTCCATGACCTACATTGAGTGCCTACAAAGTGTTGAAGTTCCATACAAAACATGTGATGCATCATGTTAACTCATATTTTTGGTTACCAGGATTTACGGTAAAGTTCAAACGCAGCACACGCTGAAGACAGTGTCTCTTTTGCATCTCGATATACAAACAGTCTTCTGAAGCTACGGTTGTGGCCACAATGTGCCAAAATTGAGATTACCAGTTAAACTTACTCCAGCGGGTCAATTCCGTAGACCAACCAATTTGTGTTTGCATAACGAGATAGTAATTCAATATTAATAAACTGAAGGTTTTATAAGCAATTCTTTGTGACAGTCACAATACTTAATATTAAGTACAATGTAAATACAACATGTCCAGTGGTTTACCATCATTTGTCCAGATTAATGCATTCTTCAATGTACTTTCCAGTTTTTGACGTTTGTTTATAGTACTTGCCTCCTGAACAAAGTTTTAGTTTCAGTTTTTCAAAATATGGTTCAATGGATTAGTCCTAGAGTAGTAGCTGCTTACTGAAACTAACAATCATCACATAATCTTCTCCAATATCCTTAAAGTCTTCAGGTAATTCTTTATAGACTTATTAGGTATAGTAAGCGTGTAATACTAAATGTTGTACCTTCACTTGAGCTATCATCATTTAAGGTTGTTAAGGAAATTTGTTGTACTTCTGTCATTTGTTGTATTTCTGTCACACGTGATTCTGGTTCTGGTATTACTTGTTGAATGCTCGGAGGTGATAATGTTGGCAAAGTGAGTGGAGGCAATGGTGTCTTATTTTGTGATTTTGGAAGCAACATTGGCTCAAATCTTGCTGATTTGTTTACTGTTTGAGGAATTTTTGGTTGTATCAAGGGAGGCATTGCTGGTAGGTCTATTATGTTGGTCTCTTGGTTAGTTGTGTGAGGAGCTAGTGTTGTATCAACTTGCATTGAATCAACAATATTCGTTGAAGTAGCAGGCATATCTATTTTCGGTGCTCTTTTTTGTTTCTTGTTGATTGTTGATTGAGTAGTTGTATTAACCACTCTTTTCCTTTTGAGTTTTGGAAGTGTGTCTTGGGTATCAATGGCAGACAGTTTGTTTCTTATACGTTTCAATTCTTCTTGATCTTTCTTGTACGCAGCCATGCGCTCAGAAATAGTACCAGTTGGGTTCTGTGTGAATACAAATGATTTCTTTCGCATCCTTATCAACACTTTTGTCCTCACTTTCTTCAACATCATGTGGGCTTAATGATTCAGATTCATATCTGAAGTAAGGTACTATGAGTGTTAGGAAATATTATAAATGCGTATATGAAGAAAAAAGTGAGAAAAACCAAGTTACCTTTTGGTGTAATTGCTCGTTCAGTATTCTTCACGTTGCCTCGCGTGTAGTCTTTCTTGTGACTTTCCAGATTATCTTGTAGTTCTTTTATTATCAAAGCAGCTGACTTATTCTTGGTTTTGGCAGTTTTCAATGCGTCTGTATACATGTCGAGTAATTGCGTTGCTATTACTTGTAAGTGCCAAAAAAAAACAAACGAGGAACAAGAAAAATACAAAGTTCCTAAATCAAATCGTGTTGGATACATTTCCAGTAACATTGCTTGAACAGTGTACCCACAATGTAACGACTTCCAATAGTATTTTGAGTAATTGATCTCCAGCCCATAGATAGTATCTTCAAATACACCTTTGTTGAATAAAAGATCTAAATCAAAGTTCATGACAGCGTTGTAAATGCTTAGATCTCCCACGTGATCAGGTTTTTTGAATTCAAGACCGTTCGAAGTTAAGAACTGTTTCAGCTAATTTTTTGTCAATTACAAACTGGGTTGCTATATGACTTTTCAGTACCTTGTCTTGTATGTTTTGGGCGTTTGTAAACATTGAGCTATTGCATCGTCTATTACCTTTTGAGAATAATCTTTGACGTATGGCCAAGAACAACTTTAATAAAACATTATACCCAAAAACACTAAAAATAAAAGAATGCACTTACTTGGTTTCTTGCTTTCTTGTTAGCCAAGAAAACTGCCTTACTATAAACTTCAGTACTGTGACCGTAAAATATACTACCATCACTTTCCATCTAAAACAGTAAGCGTGAAGTGAGGGTGGCTCCATAAAACTAGCAAGATTTTTTGGTAATGGCTTAACAAAAAAGCCTACCTCCTTTATGGCGGACAAATGCTGTTTAAACGCATCCACATCTTTCTGTATTACAATATATGTTTTAAAATACTCCTTGGCGTCGTTCTTGTTAGGTTTACTAGCAACCATTTAGCAAGTAAGAACCCAAGCAGTTTGTACTTACCCGGATTTTTTTCTTTTATTACATGCAGAGGCAAGGTCCCTCCACTCACGTGATGACAAGTATTCTCTTGGGAATATCGTAGCGGATTTTAGATCAATCTTATGTTGTCGCGGTTTCGAGTGGTGTAGCTTTATGGCTTTTCGACCAAACTCAATTACGTCCTCAAAAAAGTCTGCTTCGCCTAAAACCACTCACAAACACTTAAGCACGCACAAAAGAAAAACCAGTTACTTGCCTTTAGATTCGCATGACGACTCATCAGGAGATCGCGAACTTTCCGTATCCATTGTCTTTTAACTTTGTTTGAGAATTCACACCAACGGTTTTTTCCTATATGACAGTTTGCTGTATCCTCTTAATTATTAACTTGTAACGCCTGAATTTGACTGAGTGAGTGAGTTATAATAGCGTACAGTGTTGCTATTAGATAAATCTCATGTGTACCTTACAGCAGAGAGATAATAGCTTAATAATAGGTGATGCGCTGAGTAAACGTTATGAAATGTTTTATTCTTGTCAATTTGTCGCTTAACAACTTGTATTTAAAACACAGTGATCACGTGACAAAAGTGGAAAAATTAGCAAACATACGCAAGGTGATAACCGGATATAGCAAGCTCAAGAAAAGTGATGGGAAGTCCACGTTTATATAACAATCACGTGATTTACTTGACATGATCGATTGCTATCACTGATAAATCTTTTTGTCTCTAGATCCTGACATTCGGTAGATCTTTTTCTTTAATAAACTTCTTAGTTGCTGGTGTCTTGAAATAGCTTTTGCCTCCTAATCCAACTTTTTAATAAAAAAACAGTGATTAAAGAAGAATGACTTACTAAAACGAACTACCATTATATAATCCGTGTCTAGTTCTTCAAAATTGTCGGGTAAACCATCTACAGAGATATTATTCATAAAGAATAACAATATATCCCAGGTACCATTGCCAAAGTCATTATTTGTTGGTTGAGTTGATGGCAACTGCTCTTTTGCGAGGAATGCAATTGGTACTGTGTCTGGCGTTTCTGTTTTAATTTGTACAGCGGCCTTGTGATTTACATCAAATGTATACCGCAATGGTGGTTTTTTTCGCTGTTTCTTGGTACTTGTAGTTGCCGTAACTCTTGATTTTCTTTTTCTTATCACAATGTCTTGGTCTGACTTTTCTGCATTTTTTTCTTCAGAGACATTTTGCTCAGGTTCCAAATCATTCATTCTTGAATCATCATGATCTTCTCCTTGTTCATTACTTTGTTGCAGGTTCTTAGAGTTGTAAATTTCACCCATGACTGCAAACCATTATTAGAAGTCATTTAAGAACAAAAAAAAACTAACTACCTGTATTTTGTTTAAGCCACTCAAAACAAGCATGAACAGTTTGATTGTCTTTAATAACAGGAGGACTCAATATTGGATCACCTATTCTAGAATCTTCACAGTCCATAGGATCTACAACTTGTTAGTTTTGTTTTCTGGATCAAGAAAGAAAAGAGGGAAAAAAACCAATGTATGATCTCCTATTTAGTGTAACTTCTGTGTCACCACGGTTCTTACCCTCCTGTTGTATTTCCTTCTCTCGTTTGATTGATTTTTTCGCTATATACATTTTTTCTCTTTGAGCATAGTCTTCTGCTTGATGTTTCGCATGCGCTAGTAGTTTTTCTTTTGTTAAGATAGCTGTCTTCATTTTGTTGCAATCCGTTACACTCAGTGCTTTTTTGTAATGTTCAAGCAACTGCTTTGCTACGTTTATTTAGATGAGGCAAACAAGATGGGAAAAAAACACGTGAGGCTAGTACCTAAATCAAATCGCGTTGGGTACATTTCTAGTAGCATTTCTTGAACAATGTACCCACAATGTAACGACTTCCAAGACACTCTCGTGTCGTATATCTCCAACGCATACACAGTGTCTTTAAAGCCACCTCTATTGAATAACAGATCTAAATCGAAGCTTGTAACAGCCTTGTATATGCTATCTGGCTTGAATTGTTCAGGCTCTTTGAATACAAGGCCGTTCATGTGCAAAAACTCTTTCAACTAATTTTTTCGTCAATACCTTTGAAGACACTACTTAAAACCTCCTTATCTGTACCTTATCTTGTGCCATTTGAGCATTGGAAAACATTCCGCCATTGCGGGCATTTATCCCTGAGAACAAGCATCTACAGAGAGCAACGAGTAACTTAAAAAACAAATAAATTTGTAAAACATTAAAAAAAAACCCAACACTACCTGCTTTCTCGCTGTATCATTTTTCATAAAGACTGCTGCAGAATAGGTTCTCAAAAAGTGTCCTGGTACTTTGTTTCCCCTTTTTGTTCGAGTCTAAAATCATAAGCAATGTGTCCATATCACTGTGATAACAAAAAAAAGTGTACTGCATTCAGTTCTTTCAGGTGCTTTTTAAACCCTTGTAGATCTTTTTGTATTACGATATACATTTTAACCATATTTGCAGCATCTCGTATACTAAGTTCATTTTCGTGTAAGGTTAAATAAGAACAATCCAAACCAAAACAAATCAAAAATTTTACCTTCGTCTTTCAGTTTTTTTACTTAGTTTGTTATCACTGTTAACAAGCTCTTTCCATTCTCCCTTTGATAAATACTCACATGCTTTGAATTGTGTGGCATCATTTAGGTTAATCTGGGGATTCCTGGGTTTCGAATTGTGCATCTTTATGGCCTTTTTAGCAAAAGCCATAACTTCGTTAAACAACTGGTCATTGCCTGTAAAAAAGGTTAGAACTGTTTTGAGCGTTCACAATTATAGAGTTATAGCTCAACTTGAAGGAGCTGTTTAATGGAAATGTCGGACAAATGGCGCCAAAACACACGTGTTTCTACGAAATACAACACGCTGTAGCCCAGTTTCGCGAACAGAAGGCCAAACACTTAGTCCAGGGAAACTGTACTCGTTTAAAATTTAAAACGCACTTTGATCATCCAACACTGGCGGCTTGGTAATGGAATCACGTGATCTACATCCTGAACAGCATTAATATGAAGAAAAAAAGAAAAAAAACTGATTGGTGTACGTTTTTATTGCTGTTTTTGTTGTTGTTGTCCATTATTTAATAGGCCTAGTACCAGGTAAGTGCACAGTAGCGTCGTTGAATGAATCTGTTGCACTACCGTTTATTGTTTAGTTTCTACTGAACACAAACTATGTAGCTAGATGCGATGAGATGGTACCACGTGTTATTATAGTAGTTTTTATAAAAACGCAAAAATTTTAACTCAACTTAAAGGCAATCATCCTGTACTAAACAACCGATCCATGCCCTGCAAGAGTGTTCAACTATTACTCAATATGGCTAAGTCATCATAAAATAGGCACGGCAAAAAGCGACTGTTGCAAGCTCCGATTTGAAAACCTTTTTGATTGGTAGAGGCACCACGTGATTATTGTCGTTACTGCCAACGCTACAAAACACAAAATGTTTTTCAGAAAAAGATACCAGAATGTCATTTCTAAAAAGATTGTGTCACTGCAGTAAGTTGACCAATCATGTCAAATAAATCACGTGATTGCTACCACATATGACCTCCTCGTTTTTATAGGTAATAAGTACAATTGCATGGCCTGGTGTAGATACACGTTTTATTGTAAACGTGAGTTGTTAAGCGACATTTCATATTTAATAAGAAAAACCATGTAATTATCTTTGCGACCAGCACCACATTAAATTTATTAACTACTGTGGAACAAACAAAAGAGGTACGAATGAGATTTACGTAATTTCGATATTGTACGCTATTTTAAACTGACTCACTCATATTCAGGCGTAACAACTTGAATTAATACGATACAGACAAACCAAGTACACTTGTTCCAAACTTGCTCTCAGACAAAAAACAGTAAAGCCACAATGGATATTGAGAGAGAATCGAATGGAAGTTTGTGTGCCTCGGATGGGTCGTCACGCGAACTTTCAGGCTAGCTTTTTGTTTTCTTTTGTGCTTTCTGTCTTATTTTGAGTTTTAGATGAAGTAGACTTTTAGAAGAGATCACCGAGTTTGCTCATAAAGCCTTAAAGTTACACCACTCAAAACCGCGACAGCACAAGATTGATCTAAAGTCTGTTACAAAGTTCATTCCACGTGATTTTTTATCCGCAACTGAATGGAAGCAGCTCGCCACTGAGTGTAATAAAGGGAATCTAGGTACATTCTGATATACACGCCAAGGAGTATTTTAAAACATACATTGTAATACAGAAAGATGTGGATGCGTTTAAACAGCATTTGTCAGCCATAAAGGAAGTATGCTTTTTTTACTAGTTCCTACGAGCGTGATGCTGCGTTGTGTTACTGAGGCTTGCTATCTTTTACTGATTACAAATTAGATGGAACGAGTTGGGGGTGAAGTATTAGGTCACAGAACTGAAGTATATATATAGTACGATGGTTTTCATAGAAAACAAAAAGGCAAGAAACCAAGTATGTTATTTTCATTATCTTCTTGTTCTCTTGAATAATTGTTCCTGTTCCAAGCTCTTTTTGGCCATGCGCCAACGTTTTTTCTCGCACAATTTTGGGGCAAAGAGTCACGTTTCTATGTTTTCTAATGCCTACAAAGTACAGGAAAAGGTAAAGGAAAATAACAAACAATGCTTCTAACAAAAAAATTAGCTGAAACAGTTTTTATCAAAGAACGGTCTTGAGTTCAAAAAACCTGATCACGTGGGAGATCTAAGCATTTACAACGCTGTGATGAATTTTAATTATAATTAGATCTTTTATTCAATAAAGGTGTATTTGAAGATACCATCTATGGGCTGGAGATCAATTACTCAAAATACTATTGGAATTGTATGCATTGTGGGTACACTGCTCAAGCAATGCTTTTAGAGATGTACCCAACACGATTCGATTTGGGTATGTGAGTTTATTTTAAGGGTGCCTCTTACGACTAACATATAATAGCAATGCAACTGGCCAACTTGTACTCAAAAGCACTCAAAACTGCTAGACGCAAGAATAAAATACCTGTAGCTGATTCTATAATAAAAGAACTACAAAATAATCTAGACAGTCACAAGGAAGACTATGCAAAAGGTGAGACGAACAATAATAATGACAATTAACTTATTTTTCTCACATTTTTTCTTCAATCCTATAATTCTTTGAAACCTTTCTCATTTGTACCATTGTTCCAAACACTCATAGTAATTGATACCATAGGCAATGAAAGCAAATCATTAAACCAGCACAATGAAGACGGTGAGGACAAATGCGTTGACAAAGAAACAAAAGAAACATTTCGAGTTCATACAGAACACAAGTGTAGTCCTATTTTTCAGCGCATGGCTGCGTATAAGAAAGATCAAGAAGAACTGAAACGTATTAGAAACGAACTATCTGCCATTGACACCCAATACGCACTTCCAACACTCAAAAGGAAAAGAGTGGATAATACAACTACTCAACCCACAACGAACAAGAAACACCGAAAAATAGCTGATGCACCAAACCTGCTTGTTTCAATACCTATAGATACAGTAGCCCTGTATATACAGGACAAACCAACTAACAAATCAAAGATAGATACTCCAACAATTCCTTCCCGATTAAAACCAAGCGTAACAGCACCTTCTCTGACCAGAAACCAAACAGAATTGCTACAAGCAGGATTTATTGAATCGGCAAAACAACCAGGATTGAAGCCACAAGCTCCTCCAGTAACACTACCTATAATAACCAGCTTGCCAACCTTTACGTCTCTGCCTACTCAACGACTACCAGAGGCAAACCAGAATCGCCTGTAACCTAAAAATGTCGCAAGTATAAGTATAAGAAAAAAATAGTCTGCTTCATTTCCAAGTACATCATTGGTAGTACTTACATGCTCATCAAATTAGTTTATTGCATCACATCAAACATCAACGCTTGTCAGCAATCACATCAAGGTGTAGTTACTGTAATAAATTTTAATTCTATACCTGTGATTGTCGGCTAATGGCTTAGCAAAAACTATTTGCGTGCCAAATGGAACAAAACAAAGTCAGCCAAATGGCTTACATTTTTGTTCACAGTATTTTTTTTTCATCTGTTGGTAGTGTTCTCATACATGGCCTTGGTCAAAATTTGTTTGGTGGTTGATACAAGTATCACGTGGAATAAAGTTAACTTATAAGCAGGGCGGTGTTCACAACGCTTCTGAGTAGCATTACAGGTTATTAATAACATACATTTGATTCACATTACGGAATACTTCATTTTCTGACTTTGTTCAGTTTATCTGGATGTGCACATTGAAAAGAATATATCAGGATCATTGTCAGGAAATTATAAGTGCAATTTAATGGTAGTCCTTGTTTGTTTGCACTTTGAGAAGGAAGGATGCTATTGTTATCAAACAATTTCGTTATTCCGTAATAAATATCAATCCAAAATAGATGATACAATCGACAGCAGCACATTAAAACGGACGAGAGAAATGTCAATACACACGCTAGCCTTGATAACGATTTTTACAAAGGTAAATGGTGCAAAAAAAAATACTGCGCCTCTGAATCACGTGTTAAACTAGCCTTTGGGCTAGAAGACAAAACTGCTTTTCCAATTTGTATCAGAAAATCATAAAACTGTCCTGTAATGTACAGGAGCGCCTTCTTGCCTCCAATAGTGAGGACTCTTTGGAAGCCTGTCTTAAACAAGCCAACAATTATCTTAAACTGGAAACGTAAAACAAAGATTTACTAAAATCAAATAAATGGGAAGTAAAAGCAGCAAAGATACAAAAATTAAAGGTAAGTCAGTACACCACCCTTGCGGCTATCAAGTGTATGAATTGATTGACTTACGCATTTGTAGCCCCTTCAAACCCTCCAGCGAATACTAAGACGTCGAATGTAGAACAGTACATTCGGTTTTAGGCTTGTTACCATAGCTTACATTGAGTTGTAGAGAACTATCGTACAAAGTCATTACTATTGGTGATACTGGCGTTGGAAAGACAAACAGTACCAATTTCAAATATGGAATTCATGATGAATTCTATCTGAAATCTTGTGGAAATACACAGATTAGTGGATTTCATATCGAATCAGAATATAGGTCATTTACAAAACCCCAAGTCAAAATATAAATTCATATGGAATTCGACTTTTGGCAAATAAAACATGCCTCATGAAATTTTATTCTAAACTTACATGTAATCATGTACAAAGCTATCGCCATCAATTTGGTATTGCACGCTGATAGTAGTTATCCAAATAGTGCTCAGGTTCACAAGGATCAGGCACAACACAAGCAAGCCTAAACACCATGCTCAAAGGTACACAAGCAAGGTCGCCAGCTCTCTCCAACCTGCAACTGATGTCAACAAAACCAAGAAAACACCACTCAACGCACATAACCAAGTCAGTGAGTTTGTCATACCTATCTATCTGATTTACCAGTTTATACAACCTACATTGTAAAGAGATTTATCAGCAGCAATGTGATTATAATAAAAGCACAGCAACTTTACCTGCCAAACACGTAAATTTCCTCTTTCATCCTTATAATGTTGGTCGTCTCCAAATAAATGCAGTTACTTCTGTCCTCACCATGAATAGGTCTCCAGGATTTGAAACAAGTCTCAGTGTTTGTAAACAGAGCAATCTCTCTAGATTCGCACTTGGCCGATTTATACATCACCACGCTGCTATCCAGTTGTCTGTGATGCTCCTGGGCAATGTCCCTCAACCAGATGTCTCTCAGTCGCTTTGTGAGTTGCACTTTTTTAGCGTTATCTGCGTGAAACAGATCAGCAAACAAAAGAATGAGAGAATAGGGCGCTCACGCAAAGTCCAAGACGCCTGTGGGATGTTGTAAAACTTGGGCACGGTCACCTCGTGTCCAAAGTACGTTTTTCTACCAGCAGGTGGCTTTCCTACACTCACCAATGAGGTGGCCAGATCCGCAGCCACATTAGAGGCAAACAAAGCCGCCTCACGCTTCATGATGTCACTAGCAATCGGCGTCAGCTCAACACGGACCTAATATTTCTCACTTTTCTTTGTGCAAGCCATTGGTGGAGTTCTTCCAGTTCTTTATCCTTTTGTGCCTGGATTCACAAGCGTAAGTGCTTTAAAAAAACCCAGTCAGCACCCAACAAACAGAATGCCGTTACCTGTAGTGTTTGGGCATGCCAAACATCTCGACGTGTTTCGAGTGGTGAAACAGCGCGTGAAAGTTGGGTATAGAGGTTTTTGCTCCTATGGAAGATAGAGTTAGATAGCAGCCAATCACCACAATAATGACAGGTACCTGGCAAATGCTTTTGCATCAGGTCCAACAACCTCGCAGCCTCGGTCGTGAACTCGTTCAACCTCGTTGTACGCAAAAAGTCCTTAGAAATCAGGGCCACATAACCCAAGAAAACTTTCCTTCAATAGAAGGTCACACAAACATTCCAGCCAAAAAAACCCAAAAAACTACACTCACCACACGGACATCTCGTCCTTGGTACAATACGGTTTTAAAACGAACAAAGCCATCTGCAGAAAGGATTTGAAGTCAGTACCATCCCAGCCACGCTCAGTATCAAGCTCTCCATGGCTGTCCCAAAGGTCCTTAGTTCTACAGTCGCATGAGCGCAAAGCAACCAAACCGTTTGCATTACTTGATGACGTGCACGTGCTTTTGGTGCAAGTACCAGGCTACTTTTTCTCTCAACTTTTTCTTGTAATCTACCATACGCTGTTGCAGCAGTTCTACAGTGGCGCTGATCATAGCTTTAGACACTCCCAGAATGATATTGTGAAAAGGACAATAAGGGGTGTGATGGTAGATGTCAAAGCCAGGTAAATCCAAAAATGGACTCTAAAATGCAAGCTTTAGAAGAAAACGGGCATAAATTGCAGAGGCAAAAAACAAGTTCCATTACCCAAGCTCTCAAACAGAGGATGTTGAGCTTTTCCTCTTCCGCCTGACTCAGTCTAGCTTTCAACACTCTGGTGTCCGTCATATTTCTATCCTCGCAAACATCCATGATACCTAGTTTGATGTTCTTGCTGGATACTTTGCAAACTCTACAAGGCATCTTCGAAGCGTGGTTCTTTATACCTTTGAGAAAATGAGGTGAATGGCACGCAAAGTACACAATAACAAGACCGTACTCAAGAGTTTGCATATTCCAGGTATGTCCCCCAATATCTTCTCCAACCTGACGTACACTTTGAAAGTCTATTTTGTCGTTAAAAGAAAGAAATAAACGTGCTTTTCACCTTTTCCAAGGGTTGTGAGTAACACTCTATGCCGTTGTACAGCGATTTCAAATCGTCAACGACATACTTTGCAGCGTCTTCCATGTTCACTTGTGCCGGCAATACCATCAAAGGCATTATCCCTTGCATTGTTTCACTGTTAGGCAAGTTCCATATAACAAAATACAAGGGTCCTAGACTGTCTCTCTTATCGTAAGTGAAGTTGTCGTGACACAGGTAAGCTACACAACGGTCATTGGCTTGAGGAGGGGAACAAAAAAACTGCAACAAAAGTTGTACCTGCAAGTCTGATGTTTTCCTCTATCTTCTCAACGTCATCAAAAAGTTCTTTATAGCGCTTTCCCGTTTCTGGACCGGCCACCACGTGGATTTGCTCTTCCTCACCGTCCATATTCACTCTAGGTATAGTGCAGCCATACTTGGATGTGTCGTTTATAGCATTTCTGTCTACCAGGTGAGACATGAGCAGCTTGACATACTGGGACGGCTGCACATATAAGAGTTCTTTGGTTTTTGTGGCACTGGTCCTTACGTGCATGGTGCTGAGCTCTATCGTAGGAGTGTACTGGTAAAGCAAGTGAGCTAAAAGAGGAAAAGAGGTCATGAGAAGTACCAGATTGAAGGCTTTGTTGGCTCGGTCGTTTGTCAAATGCTCATAATTGAAGGCCTTTTCACCTTCTGTGTTTTCTGCGTTTCCCACAAGCGTTGACACGGACGATATAAATTTGAACCAGAGTTGCATGTTTTCATTAGACAGCTGTTGTTCCAATTGGAGTTTTTTAGCAAGGTACAAGACCTTCTCTTCTGATGAAGCAGTGCTAATAGAGAGAAATGGCCTGCCAACGGCTAAACACCTATCTACACACTGTGTCTCCGTTTCCATTAGTAGATCACCAGCTTCGTAAAGCATGTCTGACTGTACGAATGTTTGCTCCATTAATGGCAGCGGTGGTTGAGGTTGTGGTTGAGGTTCTGGTTGAGGTTCTGGTTGAGGTTCTGGTTGAGGTTCTGGTTCTGTGGTATTTTGCATCAATTGTTGTTGTTGAACTTGTTCACTGGCATGTAGCACTTCATCGTAAGCAACATCATCGCTGGTGCGTGCTTTTTTGTTCGGTGGCTCTCTATTGGATGAGCGCACTTCCCACAGCTTCGCCAAAACGTTTGCCTGGTGACTTTTTGTATGCAAGTGTGCTGAAAAGTTGTGTGTTGAAAATTCTTTGTGGCACATGGGGCACAGCCTTGTGGGATATACTTTTTTGCTCATAATGTAACTAAAGAACGACATATAAGTCTAATTTACTGGTATTAAGCGCAAAGGTAAAAGAAAAGAAGGGAGATACCAGTACTACATACCTGAAGCCTTCTAGCGCAAGAATCGATCGATTATATGTTAATAAAACTACACTGTGGTGAATTAGTGTTGACTTAAAAGGAAAAAAAAAAACATACTATCACGTGGCTTTTCCTATAAAACTCCAATGTACAATCCAGAAAATCTACAAAAAAACTATGTAAGAATTACATCATTCTTAGTTGCAGCAATTGTTTATAATTAATAAACACCCATCTATAACACTGAACATCACAGATGGCAGCTAAAAAGAGGTTTAGCGGCAACACCAAGGTGAGATGGAGAGATTTTGGCTTGCTATGAATCCTTACCTTGTTTTTTCGTCTTTTGTAGGCTCGAACACTGCTGACTTTGCCAACAGAATTAAAGATGATGATAATGGAATTGGACTTGAAAGTGAACGAAGTGTGGCCGCTTTTGGATAGCCAGCTTTCCTTTTTACGCTTTGACGAAAACTGGAATAAGCACGGCATGTGGAGATCTGAGAGTAGGCTATTCAACTTTGTAAATGGGCAAATGCATGGAGATTGTATAACTTACGATGGATTCAAGCGTGTGGACCTGGCTGTGAGTTACTACAAAGGGCGAATGCTGAGCGCTTTCCGAGTAACGTATCCAACAGAAACAATGAACGATACCAGCTATCTCATTGAACTAGAGATGTATGAGATAAAGTCACAAGAAGTCACTTGCGCGTACAAAATCTGTGTAGATGGTGGTAAGATGTATGTGAAGGTTTTGCACCTGTTCAACCATCTTGGTGGGCGCGAAGAGCTGATATACAATCGTCCAACAGATAGCGAAGTTGTTGTTCCACACCCAATGAACAGAAAGATGATCTCCAGTTTGCTAGAAAATGCCATTTCACCCAAATGCTACGGTTGTATCAATAAAATAGGTGCAAGGTCTGTGCAACATTCTACCGATTGCAAACACGGATTGGTCACAAAGTGGAACAACGACCAAACGCTGCGATATATAAAACAGTACCGGTACAACAAGCGACATGGATGGTCATTTTGTTATGAGGGTGGCAACCTGGTTTCACAGTGTGCGTACGCTTACGGTAGACCACATGGCAAGTACACCGAGTGGTATGAAAGTGGGCGTTTAAAGAGGCAGGACGAGTACGAGAAAGGCGCACGGAAGAGTAAGAGGTGTTGGGAGGAAGATGATAGGGCTTAAAGTGAGTGATAGATTGTGGTAGCTTCACCTGTTGGTCAATGTGATAAGTGTAAATCTATGCCAATAAAAAGTAAAGCTAATTAATTTTTAAAAAAAAGTTTATTGTTGTGTAGCTTTTTTTTTTTTTCTTCTATTCTGATTGTGAATATAAAAATACAGAGAAGTCAACTACTTTTTCTTCCTCCTCCTCCTCCTGTGACTGAATGTCAGGGCTATGGTCTTGTCCCTGCATTGGTTCTGCTTCGTCACCTGAGTGAAGAATTGTAATTTCAAAGCTTGAAGCGTCGTCAGATCCACTACAAGAAAATGAGAACATTGTTCCGTTTTACCAAACGTGCGTAGTGTTTTGTCTAGGTGGTGAAACCGTTGTAGCACCTGAGGGTGTCTTATTGGCGTCAGAGTCAGAATCAACTTGGATGTAGGCTTCTGGAGCATTTGAAAGTTGCTGTTCATCTGAATCTTCTGCACTGTCAGATCCACTACAAGAAAGTAAGAACATTGTTCTGTCTTACCAAACGTGCGCAGTATCTGTTATAGGTGTAGGTGTAGGGGTAGCGTTTGTTAGATGAGCTATTAATTCATAAAACCCAGGGAACACTGGGTCAACTTTGATGTACGCTTCTGGAGCATTTGCAAATTTTTTCCGCAGGTGTTCTTGTATATCTTCTGTGCTGGCATCTTCTGTGCTGACAAGAAAGTAAGAACAGTGTTCTGTCTTACCAAACGTACGTAGTACTTGGTGTAGCTGTAGACATAGGCGAAACCGTTGTAAAACTTGACGGTGTGTCATCAGAGTCGGAGTCATCTCCATGAAGTTGGCTATAGTCCGAAGTTGTAGAACCTGACGGTACGTAGTCAGAGTCAGAGTCACGGTCAGAATCAGAGTCAGAGTCAGAGTCTGAGTCAGAGTCAAAGTGAAAGTCTGAGTCTGAGTCTGAGTCAGAGTCTGAGTCTGATTCTGAGTCTGAGTCTGAGTCAGAGTCAAAGTGAAAGTCTGAGTCTGAGTCTGAGCGAAAGTCTGAGTCTGAGTCTGAGTCTGAGCGAAAGTCTGAGTCTGAGTCTGAGCCAGGGTCATCTATGTCCATTTGTGAATCGTCTATACCAGATTCGCTATAGGAAAATTGTGCCATGTTGTGTTTTACTAAGGATACAGTAACATGACCATCTATTACTTTGAAGACGAGTCTCAAAGATCCAGGATTTGAGAAATTTACATTTGGTGGGGGATCACCTACAAGGAGAAGTTGTTAGTATGTACATACGACTCTTAAGCACGCTCTTGTAGGTAAACACCAGTAAGTGCACTTTTTAACAGGACAATGAAAAGAAAAACATGTTTTTAGAAAAAAGGGGCAAAAAACTAATAATTTTAAAAGGTAAAAAGAAGGTTTGTAGCGCTAATACGGTACGAAACGGTATTATTGCGTTTTATCGTTTTTTGAAAATAATTTTAAAAAAAACCGTTAATTTTTTTGCTGATCGTTATACGTACGCTCCATAATAGTTGTGTGTCGTGGTGTAGCCTCTGTAAAATAGTCACCTGTAGTAAATAAATGTGTTCAAGTCATAGATCGTCTCTTATGCAGCTTTTGTAGGCTAAAAAAACTAAAGTAGCACTTTTTTTGGGGAAATGTATTTATTTAGTATAGTTGTACTCTTTTAAAAACTTTTCAATCTCTGGCTTGTAGTATGTTCGCACTAGAAAAGGTATTTGCTCGTACTTCATGCATCCAAAAGGTTGTTGACAAGGCGCTATGTTGAACACTATGCAGTGGTGTTGTTTCTTTTGGTTGGGATCGCTAAGCACGGGCCAGCGCAACACTGTACAAAGCACTTGTATAGATTTCACTTCTTTTTGGATCTAAATGGAATGAGTTTTTTGGGTATACACGCAGTTTAAAGCCACAAAAATGTGCAAGTACCATGATCAAATGCTTCCATTTGTAGACAGGAGTGCCTGGCAATAATTTAAGCCATTGTTCATGAAGGCCAGTGAACATTACGTGAGGGTTCAATTGACGTAACCTGTTGACTGCCAATGGGTGAAATCTCTGCGCCAGGTACTCTCTTGCTCCTTGAAGAGGGGTTGGTGATTGAAATGGTAAATAAAACAAAACAAAAAAAAAAAGAAAAGCAAGCACACCTTTGTTCTGAAGAAATGCTTTGCAGGCTTTCGTGGATTTGTCGCTCATCTTCCAAGCGTCCGAGACCTTGCCCCAGTGAGGATTGGTAGCGTATGCACACAGCAAATCCAAGTGTAACGCTCTGTTTTCCTTCTCAGTGTCATAACTGCAATTCAGCAGATCCAAACCCAAGGTGTAAAGGCGGTAATAGGAGTGACCCAAAGTGCTGTACCTTTTGGGTTTTTCCCTTCCATACATACTTGGCGGTGATGGCTTGTAACAGGTGTTAGTATACGCGTTGTGTTGCAGCATCTCTTTAGTACCTCATCGAAGTAGTGGTTGGCCAATCGCTTCAGCTCCGCAGCAGCTGCCAGTGAGATGCCATTAGAGTCGTCCACGTAACCTTTGTGCAACTTTTTTAAATCACCTTTGAGGCGATTATCTCTTAGAGAGCCATTGTAACCAACGGTGATTATCTTCAACTTGGACTTGCTACCAAAAGTAAGCATCTGTTTGACGAATGGCGTGGTGCTTGCCTGTAACTGTCCTCATCGCCATAACCGTAAGTGCATATGGGATAGTGGTTGTTAAAAAAGACGCTATCGGCCACCTTGTTGCCAAAGGGAACCGTTTTGGCGGAATCGTTGCACAAACTGCAGTTGACACGTAAAAAATACACCGCTTGGAAATGGCTCTAAAGCGTAGTGTTATCACAAAAAGTCCTAATAAAGAATAGAATGCACTGTTTGTCAGTACCCAAGCTGCAAGCTGCTTCTTTTTCTCTCTCACTTTTCTACTTCTTCTGTGTCTAGATGTCAGGCCAGGTTTATACAACAAGCTAAAAATACAGTAAGTATCTATCTATTCACTTTAGAAATCGAAACAATACCGATAAAAAAGAAAACAGGCCGCCAACATGCGCTTACGTTGGCTAGGAGAGTAGTAGCAAGCGTTGTAATTGGCATATAAAAAGTCCAAATGTTGGCTCTACCTCAAACAATAAGCACCGTGGCTACAGGAGATACATCTACCGTACCAATGTTTGGTGTATTAACTGTTTTTGCTCTGCTTTCATCGGTATCATCAACTCTTCTATTACTGCACTTTCCAAAGGCATATCTCGTGTGTCATCAAACATATCAAACACGTCGCTTATGGCTTTCAACAGTGAGGTCGGTGATGAGGGGTTTATAGCTTCCAATTGGTCTTTAAATTGTTGCAGAGGACTATAAAGTAAATAAGAAAGCGGTAGGTGAAATACAATAGAAGAAAAACGCAAAATAAAACAAGAAATGATGTTGCCAACTTGAAAAATACTCTACAACGGCACCACAACGAACACGTTCAGTCCCAGAGGATGATCAATGGGCACAACACAGGACAGAGATGATCAGTGTCTTGCTCAGAGTTGTTTGGGCGACGCTCAAAGGGTAGTTGCAAGAAAGGAGGATAAAAAAAAAAGAGAAATGAAAAATGAATTGAATTATCCAATGCAACGCCACCACAGACGAACACGTTCAGTCCCAGAGGATGATCAATGGGCACAACACAGGACAGAGATGATCAATGTCCTGCTCAATGTAGTTGGGTGACATCCAAAAGGCAATTCAAAAGCAGAAAAGAGAGAAAACAAAACACTCAAGCCATTACAAGCAACACAGCGTAGATTCAACCCCAAAGAATAATCAGTGAGGCAACGTGCAACAGAGAGATAATCAATGTCACGCTAACTACAGCTGCAAGCACAGCAGAAATGTGTAATTGTAATAACGCATGTAAACAAGAAAAGAAGAAGGAAAATAAAACTCTGTACGTACAACTTTGAACCTTCGTGAGCTAGTACTAGGTCTGAACTGCCATGAAAAGGGCCAATTAACCTAAACAAGTGAGTGAAGGCAGTAGCAAAGGTATTACTGTTTTTCTTCAGGGGACAGGACATCTCTGGACGTTATGAAGCCCTCTAATCGTACAATGTCCATGGGCAACAGCAAAGCATCTTTTTCTGCGATTGAGTTGGCGCTGTTGATTACAGGGTCTTGTGTAGCGATTAAACTCACGCCTGTAAAATCTAAAACAGAAATAAGCGTTTTTAGCCTATTGTGTGTAAATTTGATGAAAAAGGCGTTGAAAACGGCCAAGAAGGCGCTGAAATGAAAAAGTAGAAGAAATGGTGTACAGTTTGTTTCGAACACAAAATAAAAAACTAACCGTTGGTTTTTTTCGCGCTGTTGCTTTTTTTTAGAGTTGTAGACGCCGTAAAAGCGATAAAAACGGAAAAGAGAATTACGTACAGTTTTGTAGTCCCATTTGGCGTTTGCATGCCTAAAAAAGAGTTAAGAATGAATAGGAGATGGTTTCTAACGCGTTGATCGTACAGGTGGGTTTTCAGCCATCTTTAAACGCAAACTCGTCGGAATATGCAAAGACGAGGTCACAGCACTTTTTTCTAGCTAAAGTTGAGCGTTTAGAGCTGCAATACGCTATTTGCGCCCTCGCGCGCTCAAAAACAACGTACTTGTTCGATTAAGCTCCCCAAGGTGTGTGTGGTTGCGTTCTCCGTGTTTGTAATGAAGTTTGTGTTAAGATGGTATCAACTTAAACACAATGATCGCAAACGCTTCTATTTAGTGATTAGAGGATGGATACAATGCAAACGAATGCAGATCAGCAAAAAAAAAACAAATTTGCTTGTTAGCACAAAGTACGTACCGTTTGTTGCTCCTTGCGCTTCTGCGCCTATTCTAAGGTTAGTTACGTACAAAACTGCCACCACAAGTGACAACAAAAGATGGATTGCGCTACAACGTACCGGTTCACCACTTTGCGTTGATTTCATCTCATTGCGTGATGTTTCAGCTTTGTTTGTACCTGTTTTTTCGCATTTCGCCGCAAATATGCGGTACAAGCTGTAATTGCTTGTAAATCATGCTCACCACACTTCATAGTTGCTTTAAGGTCCAACGTAGTGCTTAATATTGTTGACCAAGCTTTATGAGCTTGAAAAACAAAATAAAACATGGTTGGTGAGCGTGGCGTTACAACAAAAACAGTTTTGTAGCGCCACGCTCATCAACCATGCAATTTTGTGCAGCACAAGTTTCACAATATCAGTTTCACTGAACACGTCTCCAGCCAGAAACCTGTTCAGTGAAAAACATTTTCCACGTGCCATCAACAAATGCAAAGTTTGAGGTAACGACACAGGCGTACGCTGTATGGCACGTTGGGTGTGTTGGGTAAGCTTTCACTTAATACAAAGCGAAGTGGCTTCCCTGTGTGCAAAAATTTTTGTCTCCACATGTTCACACCGTTTTTGCACGGAAGCAGTGTGTTTAGGGCATGGTAACCGTTTTAACTTTCTATGAATGGTATACCTGGTTAAAAAACGTTCGTAAGACTAAAACAAAGTACCTGAGAAAGATTCAGCGCTGCTAGCAAAAGTTCGGTTTTCGAGGCTAGTATTCACTGAAGTGAATTCACGTGAGCACTTTTTTCGGTTTCAGCGCTAAAGGTACATGTAAGCGCTTTTATTGGTAGGAAATGGTAAATGTGGAATTTTGCTTCTTGTACTGAGTGCTAGGGTGACTTAACTCAAAAATAAAGAGGTATATGTCAACGGTTGTTAATCTAGATGCTATGGATGTACCGTGCTTTGCTAGTAGGCTTGCATTGGAAGCAAGTTGGTACAAACAAGATAAGGAGAGGATTATAGACAGCAACGCACGTGCGTCAGTTTTTCACTACTTTATAACTTTTTACAACGTGCCAGGCGTAAAAACTGCACTGTTGTCTAGTTTTGTCTATTTTTTTTAACAAACTAACGTATTTTACCTGTATTAGCTTGTTTGGAAACCCACTATCGCATACGCAGGTTTGTGGCTGGGGACACGCTAAATCATTGGAATGCAGAAAACTTGAACAGTTTGATAACAAAGAAGGGAGAAACAAACTTGCTCTACAAGTACGTGGTTGTTTTGTATAACTTGGCCCTTTGAAAACCTCGATTTTGTATTTTTAACGTTAACTCACCTTTAGAGAGCTAAAACTTACACAGCACGGTGCATACGGCAAATTGCGCGACCCAGTGGAGATAAAAGAAATATTACGTAACCGTTTGACAGAAGAGGTACAGGAAGAGCTACGTGGCCATGACGCTGGCACAGCAGTACGTACATAAGTAATATTTCTCATTTCTACACTACATTTTTTTGATTGCTATTGTTTTTAATTTAATGTTAGGAACAAACCACTCTTAGCGATGCATTGACCATTTTGCAAGACCCCAACCGCGACTGGTTCAAGGTTATCAATTTGAAACGTGTTAAGGACGACGAACTTTCTGTTTTGACAGAGACCTTCATTCACGAGCGCACCACCAAGTTTTTTACATACAGAATATTGGCTGAAAAAGGGCGCTTGGCTAGAGCCTTTTGTCTCAAACAACTGACTCCTCCTGTACACCAATATGCTGCCACAAAGTATTATAAAATGTCTCTGATATTGGAATCATTACAGAATTACAAGGCCATTATACCGGCGTACAACATATTGTTTTTAATTTGAAAGATAAAAATTAGTTCTAACATCTTTATTAAGCTTTGAAGAGTTGAAAAAAGACGATTACTACGCCTTACACAAAACAAGAACCCCAAAACTCAAAAGATATATGCGGCATATGATTTGGTATCTCTTTGATGTGGTTGGCTTTTTGTCTGTGAGAGACTACACGTTGAAAAACTTTCTGCAGAAAGTTAATTTTGTTCGTAATTCAGGTACGTTCTTTTGTTGCAATTAGTGTGTACACTCACTTGCTTATTAGACTCCACGTTCATTGACAAAGCGTATACTGCAATGTGGGTGAAAGTTAAAGGTACAGACGCACTCATACTGGGAGATGGGGCACACTGCTGTTTGGCTGACTTTGCGTGCGTAGCCTTCTTCTCAAATACCTACTAAACAAGATGTATTAGCCTTAAATGCAAAGCGTACGGTGTGGTACTGAAAAACATCACCTTCTTGAATCCGTACACTGGCTACCATAATGCGCTAGACAAGATTATACACGATAACGACATACAGCAACAAGTCGGTATGGTGAACTAACAAGAGCTGCCCTTTTATACAAAGCTAATTTGTGTGTAGTTCCCTACACATACAGCATTAAGGTACAAAGGCTGTGGAAGAAGTTCAGAAGGTTACATGCAGACTACACCAAAGAGCAACAAGCAGAAGGCAAAACAGTACCACGTCCACGTTGGAGAGACTGGAAGCCAAAATATCTGCTTGATGATAAACGCTGGCACGAGGTATGTACAGTGTTTCACTCTAGGTATTTTTAGTCTTTTAAATGTTTATAGCTAAAGAAACATGTTGTGTGTATTTCACAGGCATCCAAGATCTTTAAACCACAGGGAATAAAGCTGTTTATGAAATCGTGTTTTTTTGTGATACAAAACCTCACCTTGTTTAAAGAGCATGAAGCAAAGTTGGACATTGTACGTTATGGACGTTCATTGACATTGACTGACATTCTTTTAGCTTTTCGAAAACGGTGTAAAGGTGGCAGGCTTTCCCTACAAGATATTTGCCAATAGAGTGTTCTGTCACAACACAATTGCTGCAAGCCAAGTATGTTTCTATTTAACCTTTGCACCCTTTGTTGGACTCATAAAGGTTATAGCTGTTGCTTGCAATTAGACAAGGACGTGTTAAGTCAAACGCAGGGGCTGTTGTACGAAAATTTATCTGTTGTGACCACATACTGGACAATGTACGTAGATTAAACAAACCCAAAACCGATCTTTCTCTTTTGGCCTAACTGTACACGCAGATACACAACATTATGGAAGAGTTTCGTTTGGGTGAGACGTACCAAGGCATGGAAATAATTCGCTCACGGGCGTATCGAGATGCTGCAAGCTTTAATTTGGACTTGTTGTTTGCAACGGGCATATGGAGTGGAAGATTTGAGGCTAGTTTCACTAATGTAAGCCTAGTGAGTGTAGCTCGCTTTGTAGATCATGTATTTTATCCTTTGGGAGGCAAGAATAATATGCGTACGTCACCACAAAATACTGTTTGAAACTTTGTAACTAACTCTCTTTTTTTTTTTTGTAGTTGATTTTTTTGGGAAACGAAGAAGAGAACGATACCGTGATAAACTCCCCACATCAAAAACGATGGCAGCCACCATTAAAAGGATGGTAGAGTCAACAAAACACATTGATGAATACCCACAGTGGGATGGAGACATGCCTTCAGGCTATGTTGACCCACCTATCATCGAGGGAGGCAGTGACGACAGTTCCGACAGTTCAGAGGACTATAGTACACCTGATAGCGATGAGAAACATATGATGGCTGATGATCTAGATGTTATTCACAAGCAACGGATTATGCCTGATGGGTCTCGTGATACTCGGCATATGAATGCTTCATTCAATGCTGCTCTTGCACGTTTTAGGCTGAGCAATCCTGACTTTCGTTTCACTATTATCGACAATAACCAACCCCCTCCTAATCATCGTCATCGTCTTCGTCGTCAGCGTGATGCACATGGTCCACCACATGAACCCAATCCTCAACCAGATGCCGCTGCTAATCCTCCTCATGAACCCAACCCTCAACCAGATGCCACTGCTAATCCTCCTCATGAACCCAACCCTCAACCAGATGCCACTGCTAATCCTCCTCATGAACCCAACCCTCAACCAGATGCCACTGCTAATCCTCCTCATGAACCCAACCCTCAACCAGATGCCACTACTAATCTTCCACCACATGAGCCCAACCCTCAACCAGATGCCGCTGCTGATCCTCC
>JALMLS010000227.1:0-23228 GCA_038496445.1 Trichosphaerium sp. ATCC 40318 | reverse complement strand
CTGAAGAAGCAGTAGGATGTACGATAATGTCATGATAAAAATGTATACTAATAGTCTTTCACCAGTTGAAAACAGACCAGAAGAGTTCTTTGAAGAAAATATAAAACAGATTTTAGTCAAGCGTTGTGTTGGTAGAGGTACTTCAACCATTATTTCTTGGTCATTTCTACGTTTTATTATTACCCATTTGAGCTAAACCACGTGATTTTGCAAAAGGTGGAAGTAGTAAAAATATCACACAAGAAGAATGTGACAATAAAATGACGTGTAACTGGAAACCATGTGATTTGAGCAAAGCGAAACTTGTAATCAACGTACGTATACATCAATACTTCATCCTCATTAATGCTTCTTCAATCTAGAGTATTGTGAAGACGCCACCATAGGTCCTTTATGTTCGTTTCTAAACGCTTCAGAGCAAATTGTTATATTCCCTGGTTGTTTCTTTTATGGAACAGCCGATGAAGGTACTAGTTCTCGTTTTCGTTGAGTTTAACAGCTTTGACAAGATTCTTGCGGTAAGAAGAATGGAACTTGGAACCCAATGCTCCCTCGGGGTCAACAATGCCGCAAACCAGAAAATAGCACAATCGACACGTGTTTACCTACAGACACTTGCGATCAAAACGAAGATCTAACAATAGTATGCCAACCTCGTTGTTTGACTTATACAACACAACAGTCTTGCGATAATATAGGAGGTGTATTGTACGCTATTACTATTGCGCACATGTAATTACTAACGAGCTATCACAGTACTTCTAGTTCACTCTGTACTATTGAATTTGTCAGTGAATCAGAATGTTTGAACCGAGATCTCACTTGGTGGTATGTTGTTATTCGTTATTGGACACACCTTTTAAATGTGCTTATAGGGAAGGAAGCGTCTGGGTAAACCTCAGGAATGCGTACCTGTTTGCATCGACAAAAATATAGAATTAGCTTCATGTCATTTCGTTTTGGTTAATCTTCAAGTCAAGATTGAATGTGAAACTGAAATGGAATGCTCGATTCCTTGCGATAACTGTACTCAAGCACAATGTGAAGCTACGAGTAGCTTAAACTTAATACAAAAGATAGACTGACTTTTCTTTCTAAAAGCTGAGTGCCTTGGTGAAACTGTTGGATGTGTATTACCTTTTAATGAGACTCTCTCCTCACTCCAGATACACTTAATATTTGTGTACGGTTACATACGTAGTCTATTCTGTAATAACACGTGGATTTAGAATTTACCAAAAATCGTAACTACTTTTAGAGAACTTAATTTGTTTTGGTATCAAGACTGGACGCCACTGGTACGATATGGCTATATTATTGTAATCTAATATATACAGGGTGGTTGCAATGATAGGACAATTGCGACAAGGTCAGCTTGCGAAGCAGTCGGAGGGTAATACAATTTTGTTCATCCACATGTATACTAACAATGCTGATGTTTAGTACTTTCTATGATGCTGCTACATCACAGCAAGAATGCCTGGAAAGGTACATGTATATTTGGAATGTTAAATTTCTAACACATGCTATAGAGGACATTACTGCATAGACTCCTTGTATCCTACTCAGTTCGCCCACTTATCTCTAAAGAACGAAACTGAGTGTACTGCCTGTGCTGGTGTATTTGGACAAAGGAACACGTGGCGTACAGGGGTTTGGAGGAATAAATATACATGGCTTCCTTCAACGACTATTACACCTACGTGGGAACCAGCAGATGTTATCTAGTGCGTCTTGTCTACACAAAAGTGTCCGAAAATCTTTTGTTTTTTTTTTTTTGCTTTAAACGTCTAACCTGGGTTCTTAAGTGGTGACGTTATTGATTCAGAAGTTGTCAAGATCATACCAGAAATTCAAGCTAATATTTTAGAAAGACTTATAAAATCAGAGTTCCAATGTAGATTTTCTGGTGAGTTCTTTGAATTGATGAGGAAAAAAAACAATCAAGAATTTGTTTAAGTTTAACTCTTTGAATAAGGTGTACTTGATGCTCTTCAGACTACTTCATGTTTATGTGGAGATAACAAAAGTGGTGGTAGTGATTGTTTCAACTCAGAAACATTTAACAACAATAACGGGCATGCTTTGGCTTCATTTCAAATATGTCCAAATCTAGCCAATAGAAATCTTTCGTTTACAACAAATGCTAAGCTTGTTGTAACATCAAACTATACTGCTACTGCTTGTACTGAGGCAGTCGTTCGGGTAAGGAACATTCAATAATACGCAAGCAGCCGTTCTGGAGTCTAATAGCACTTAGGTTGTTCGTGAAAGCTCTTTTGAACAAGTCGTTATATCTCCATTTTTTCCAGGTAAGTTGTTTGGTCTTTTTCCTTTATTCTTATTGTTTAAAGCTTCTCTGGAATCTAACCAAGTTGGTGATGGTTCTATAAGGTTCTATGTTAATATACATAATGCCATTGTTGGCGAACTTATAAGTGATGGCTATTCTGTTACAAGTTCTGAAAATATTACTAGTGGTTTCTTGACTTGTATTAATGTTACTGTACCGTACGTACTCCATTGATGTAAACAAGTTTTAATTTTACTTAAAGGAATTGACAGTGGAAGATGTTACTTTGGTTGGCTTGGCTGTATTAGAATTAAGGGACTCAGTTGAAGAGTTTGTTATTATAAGTATGAGTTTGATTAAATAGCTTAAGCTGAGTTGCTAACCTTACTTAGACGATGAAGTGTTTGAACTCAAAGATGGAGTAGAAATATGTTATGTCCCTACAGATACGCCAACATTCCTTATGGGTCTCAGAGATGGTACATTAACTTCACACTTCTATCAAAAACAATCTTCTTTTTTTTTGAAAGTTTTTAATTTGTTGCTCCTTAGACTATCAAACAAAAACGTATTTTGAGACTTTTGGAGCTTCTGCTATTATACTCCTGTATCTTAGTGTACTTATATATGTCTGTCTTGGAGGTAAGACTAGTTTTGTTGCATTGCTTTGGTTTGTTGACGCAATTATATAGTGCTTATACTGTATGCTCTTATTATTCACATGTTGGATAAAGAATCAACAAAGAATGGACAGTTCTGGTCTTTACCGCGAGTAGCCCTACTAATAGCTGTTTTCTATTGCTTAGATAGAGCCGTCTTCTTTTTACTAGTACCAGTGGGCGTTACACAGCGATTCGTATGGCTTGACAGCATACTAAGGTTTGATTGAAATAACTTTTTTTGCGCAAAATTAAAAATCTTACCCTTGTGTTTTAGTGTATTACCCTCTTTACTACTTCTTGCCGTTGTATTCCTCATTATCACTCGGTGGTATGTTGTCTGTTATATTGTTTGTTTATAGTGCTACTTGTCTTACAAATGAGTGTAGGGCAGAATTCTATTACTTTGCAATGCAAGTCTCAGGAACAAACATTAAAAAATTGCAGCCACTCTACCTTGGTTTTCTTGCAGCCGCTATCGCCTTGTATGTAGTCGGTTTTGTACTCTATATTGGCATTCCTAACGCGTTTTAATAGATCAGTATTATGCACTGCGTTGTTTGTAATATTCCTTGAAGATGACGTAGCAACAACTTGTAATGAAGAGCGAGATAGTGTTACTAGAGCTGGCATTGTACGTTGTATTCTCTTTTTCCGATTATTGTATCTTATGATATTACAAAAGGTTTCTATTATTTATCGGGTATCATTTGCCCTTGATTGCATTGGGCTATCTTTCGCAGCAGCATTTTATGGAGGACATTTGGTACTGACTTTTATCCAAGATATTTTTATCAACTTTATTTGCTTTTCTTTCTTTGAGGAATCCCAAGGCTAAGGTTCTAATATTTTTATTAGATTTACTCACTTGGTAAGGCAGCAGCATTACAGGGTAAAGAACAAGCAAATTCAGCGAATACTACAAAATCTGTGGCCAACGTGAGATTCTTACTTTTTTCACTTTTTTTGTAACTTGCTAACTTTTTTTTAGTCGTTTGTGTTGACTTGTGTATTTATATTTTGTCTTACTGGACAAGCAATATGGTTAGTAGTTACAATAAATTATACAGCACCAACACCAGAATTGGTTACTATGGCTCTACTGATACTAGAAGTACCGCCAATTGTTGTAATTTTCTTACTGTTCAGGGTAAGTTTATTTAGTCCACGTGTTTTTTTCTTTTATTAACTTTTGATGTGTAGAAAGGTTCTGTGTTTGAAAAGTTTTCTAAAAAAGTTGGTTCAGGTATTGCTGGTCTTTCATCATCCAAAAACGAATTAAAAGATGTACGTGGAGATCTCTAGAAACATGATTTTGGAAAGTTTTTACTATCCAAAAAAATTAATGTTTGTGTTAGGAGAAGACAACTGAACTTGAAGCTACATCATCTAAAAGTTTAGTAAACTAAAAACAATTTTGTGTAAAATAAGGTTATAATTACCCTTTTTGATGGTGTACATCTTAAACACTGACTTCAATTTGCTTCTCCCTTGAACCCAACAACTTTCGTTTTTGGAACTGTAGCCACATTTTGTAAAACCTTGATCTATTGCTTGTTGCCATTTGTTCTCATCAGTGAAGGCAACATTGAGATATAGCTCTAATCAATTTCTCAATCTTTTCAAAATTTAGCTAGAATAATAACACGTGTAACATGTAAGCATTTGAACAATCAGTTTCCAGATGTAAATTGTTTATTATTTTATTTAAATTGTTTCAGGACCAATGCAGTTGTATTGTGTATCTTCAAGGTTATTGCATATATCTGTTTGACTTTCTTTTGAGAATCTATCGTGTCTTGTATCACTGATTGAATCATTAAAATCAAAAAAAGAGGGAAAAAAAAAAAAGAAACAAACCTCGAAGTTTGGAGAGATCCCATAATCCCATTAGCATTAGTTCCTACCCCAAACCCTCTTCCAATAGCTTTACCGAGTAGTCTTCTAGTTTGTAGAACGTTCAAGAACTTAAAAACGGCGTTATGATTAGCACCCTATAAGAATGTAAAAAAAATGAACAATTGCACACAAATGACAATACACAAAGTACTCCTGTTCCTGATGAAAGGCTACCGTCACAACCATGAAATAGTATGCCTCCTGCAGTAACGCCACAACATTGTTTTATAGAGTCTTGCCAGTTAAAATTTGAAAAAGAACACTCAGGAGACCTTAGCATGTTCCATTGTGGACCACCTATTTATAGTAAGTTTGGCGTTTTCTTACAAGAAAGTTGATATTTCGCTACCTGTTGATGTGTATATTATCGTGTTTTCAATAACCAAACGCAAATTCTGATAGATTGTGTTAGTTGCAAGTCGTCAAATCACAATATTTGTAAACTGTGTCAGTACCAAATCTGTGCCAAGGAAAACGTTGGCACCAACGAAAGCTAACAAAATAAGCGATATTTAAAGCTATTATTACATACCACTTGAAACTCTATCCACGGTATCGTTGATGCTCCCAGCTAACTGATAGTATCCAACACTAACACCAACCGTCTAATGAATGACTAAGATACAACACATGATACACATACTTACTATTGTGATAGCATGTATTGTCGAAGGACATGGCGCCGGCGGTGGTGTAACAGGGAGTGTGTTACCATTAGGAAAAGCTCGCTTCGTGTTCGGTGATGTAGCTTCCCTTCAATCAAGTGAATACAACAGCAACTCAAAAACTGATTACCACAAAAGCAAGTGAGTTCCGTTTCCAATTTTACTCTTATGAGTAGCCGTCATGAAACTCTCGTGTCTGTATGAAGATGTCATTGCTTGTGGCACGTGACACAAAAGGATAAATGAACGTACGCAATAACTGAATCAAAAGAAACCCACTCATCGTGTTCAATAAAGAACCCAGAAAAAGTGTCGTCATCATGAACAGTAACATGTAAATGTTGATGATTTTCTCCTACTGCTCTAAACATATTATCTGGTGCTTCCACATGAGTGATATTAACACCATCGTGAATGGAGATCTACAGTACATAAGCGCAATCAAAGAACTTTGCGATCTAACTCCTAATAACAAGCGACTTGAAGTGGAAAAGTTTCAGTACCTGTGCACCTTTGGCGAATGGAGAATGTCTTACACATTGTGCTCATTTCCCAATAAAAAACCACCTTCCTTAAGTAATGTTAAGCCAATTTGAACTTATGTTACAAAACAATATTAAATGTAGTATCCGAAAAGCACAGGTACAAATATTTATAGTTCCTTCTCGACAGATGATTTGTAGTTTTCTGGATTTTTATTTATTTTTCTTTCTAGTTGAACTTTGAGCTATTTTGGTCGAATGTCACATGCCAAGAGTAGATTTTTGGATTTTTCTCCTCTTTGCGCTCTTACCCTTCTTTTGTGTTTTATTTCCATCGACCTTACGTTTGTATCGAATGCGCTTATTACCAAACCAATTCTATAAGAAAAATTAAAAAAATAAAGAAATGTAAAAGACATTATTCGGGTTTGTTTCTCCTTTTTGTGACACTGAAACATATCACATGTTAAAGAAATAAAAACATATCTGAGTAGTGATTGTTGTTAAGGTGATTTTTTAAGGTGATTTTTTTCATTGTGTATCGGAAAAGAGGTAGTAATAGAACGTACATTTATTTGTTGTGTTGTAAGGTTACAACTTTTAGCAAGATCGGCTTTCTCTTGTTCCGAAGGGTAAGGATGATTTAAGTGGTTGAAGAACCACGTTTCGAGTAATGATGTCGCATGTTTTGACAGTGTTTGACGTTTTCTTTTCGCCGGTCTGGCCTTCTCCTAAAACAGATGTGAAAAACTAGTTTGATTTTAGAAGTCTTTTTAATCAACTCCCCACGTGATTTCGTCATATTTACCTGTCTCTCTGATATTATACCACATACAAATGTCTTTAAAGCTTGTTTTGCACTATTAAACTCTGACGCTAGGCGCGTCACCTTCCTTTCAGCTTCGCTTTGAGTAACCAAACGCAATTTCAACTTTTTGAAAAGGTTTAGCTTGTGTTATGATTTTGCTTGTTGTTCAAATACCTGAGCTTTTAATAACCGAATGAGCTGATTCATATGACGTTCTTGAACGTAGTTTATTCGTATGAGCTCCACTTTATACCTAGAAAAGCAGTGAAAATGTTGTTTTACAAGAGATGAGCAGAGACATTGAATAACTGTTACCTGCACTCTATTTGCTGTAACTCAACATCAGAAGATTCAATGTGTAAACTGTAGTCAACATCTTCGTGCACTTGTATTGGTTTCTCACTGTCCCATTCGCAAGTCTAAACAGAACGTCAAATGAAAAGTTTTTAAACAATATTTGATTGTTTGACTGTACCGATACGCTGTCCTTACATTGATTAATAGCGGTTTCGAAGTGTGAAGCAAATTCATTAGAGACCACGTGATCATAATCGCTCTTGAGTTTTTTATTTTCTTTCTTCGTTAAACCTTCGAAATCTCCTCCAAGGGCATGTGATTGACTATCTCCAGAAGCTTCTAGAGGTTCTTTTTTTTGTCAGTAATTAAAATCCGTTATAAATGTAGTAAAATATTACATACTGCCTGTAGGTTGTAAGAAATATATTTTTGATGTAATTGTTTGGTTTATATTTTTCTTGGCATCCTCTCTTCGTTTCTTTTCATTATCAATGCGCGTATTAACTTTTCGTTGATGTTTGGGTGTTGTATTAGGAAGTGTCATTTATTTCTTTGCGGTTTGGGGTAATATTAATAATAATGTAAAATGTCAAGGTGGAAATAGCACATTTTGGTTAACAGGTCACGAGTGGTCAAACTGTACTTTAAATAACTGGCAGCTTAGCGAAATGACAGTTAGTTTGTTAGATTCCTACATCAGAAACTCAGATTATAAATAGCGAACACAACAAGCGTCCTAAAACAAACTGAAATTGTACAAGAAAAAAAAAAGATAGAATCGGTTAAATCAGTCACTTGCTCTTACGTACTCCTGAGGTTCCGCAGAACGTTTAAGGTACGGAGATTCACCACACATGATTAGTTCAAGCTCTGTAAAGCACTTGAATTATTTGAACGGACTTTTGTGGAATGTTATGATTATTTATGATTATATTTGACATGTGATGGCAGCAATAGCGTCAAAGGCTATACGGCGTACGTACACTCGTTCTAAACAATATTATGCTAAAACTTACCAGTACGATCGCTAAAACGCCGTAAAAGCAATAAGAAAGGGCACGTATATTATTATGCACTCAAATACAGCTACATTGTGTGGTTACAAACTTCATTTATCGTAATTTTACCGCAAACTCAGCTAAGACGCTATAGATATTGGTCTTGGGGCTATTGGAGCCAACAAGCAACACATAAAAAGGGATTAAATTCAATCGCTAAAAAACTTCGTATTACATGCCTAGATGATTGGTATAGCGTGACGCAGAATGAAATACGCGATATTAAAGAACGTTCAGTATTAAACCGGTTTGTGGTTTTGCAATTTGATCATCTCACAGGTCCCATCTGACACTTTGCTCAGTTATAACTGGTCAATACCTTCTGCGTTAAAAGAAGTATATCCTAAGCACAACTGGGTTCTAAAAGAGTTTACGTAAAGTTCTCATGACTGTCCAAAAAAAAAGTTCTCAAAGATATCAATAGAGCCACGCCTAGAGGTCATTGGGATGACGTTAATAACTGTCGCGAAAAGATGGATCAGATTGGCGAGAAGCTTGACATAAAGACACTTGATGGGTGGTAATATTAACCTCAATGATCAGCTATACCCTTTTGATGACTTTATTTTAAGGTACAAGTGTGTACTCGAAGACGTAATGCAGAAAGGTGGAACCCAAATACTCTTTAAGTAATATCAAATCCTTTAAATTTACGCTTAACATATTCGCAGGCATGGTAACTCTGTCGTTGGAACTTTAAAGGTTGTATATTCGAACTACAGATGGAATACTTCAAGATTTAAGTAGGCTCAAAAAAAAACTTAACTATTTTTACTCACGTGTTTTTAACTATTAGAGTTAAACCAAGACACCACTGGAACAGCATCAGTAACCAACGGAGTGAGTGCGAAATTGTTGCACAGAGACTTGGTATTCAAGTACTAGACGACTGGAATGACTGTGCTCAGGAAGATATAATAGAGGCTGGCGGTATGAACTTCACTAGAAAGTACGTTGCTCTAAATAGTTTTTTGTGCTAACCAAAACAAGGTATGACAAGTCAATCTCAAAAGCTCTTCGAAGCATCTTTGCAGAGCAGTCTTGGCGATTCGAATGTAGTAACACAAAAGCAAATGGATATTGGCAACAACACCAGAATCAGCTTGATTTCTTAACACGTGCAGGAGAGGCGCTTTGCATAAGACAAACAAAGGATTGGTTAGTGAAAAAAAAAGCAGAATTGTTTTAAGGCGTTCTAGTGTTCTAACTCGTTTCGTACGCTTAGGTATAATGTATCAAAAGCTAATCTAGCTGCGCTTGGTGCTGGAGGATTACTTCAGTATTTCCCTTTTGTGATACAAGTCGTTGATGCTAACTATACCTGGGATTGGTCTAGAATGTCTACAAGGCGAAAAACAGCACGACAGAGGTACATTAAAGGTCATCGAGTTATGTCAATGGTTTACTTTCATATGTAGGAACTTACAAGTTTGCACATCAGCTCTATTTTGTTGAAATATGGCGGAGATAGTTCCTTCCATGTAATTTTAAAGAAATGTTTTTTTTTATCTTCTCAAAGAAGCTTCACGTGTTTTCTGTTTGCGTGATGCATTGAACCATATCACGATAATGCTTTAGCATGAATACTTTGATGGATAAAATCAATTTTTGTTGAATCTAGTAAGAACACGCTAATTCACCGTTTATGGGCATCAGAATCCGAAAAACTTTCATTTATAGTACTTATATCGAAGTACCTTGTGTTGTGAAGTGCACATAACGGCGCATTAAATCAAAGACCATTCAGCAATCGCTCTTTACCAAAAAAGACTGATTTTTGTTCATTTTACTCGTTTTTTAACGGTTGTAGCAAACACGGAAATTGTTTTCACAGGGAGAACATCCCAGTATATCCACCACGGAGGACAAAAAGACAGAAGGGCCCGGTGGTGGGCGGAGCCCGTTCCTACCGTCGTTTCTGTCGCGGAAACGTGGTAAAAAGAAACATAGAGTGGGTGGTAAACAACAGGTGCTCGTTCATCACTGCACAAAACTCGCTGGGGACCTTTTATACATCATCGAGCATACACGAGGATTCCAGGTCATCAATGAGCCTATTAATGTATTCGCAGAACTCGCAGAGTTAAAAACAACAGTAGACTTTGTCAAGAGCTCCATTGGAGCCTTCTGTAAAAAGGCTTACCAACACATCACACACGAACACTCCGTACAGATTATTGTCGACACTATGACTCGAATACGAACAATACTGGTCACGCTGAAGCAGAAATTTGAATTAGACTTCTGGAAAGAGACTAAAATACAACTCTATCAAGAAGACTTCGTATTAAAGCAACAAGCCGACCAGTTTGTCGCTTTGTACAAACCAAATGGACCCAAAAAAGGTAGAGATTTGATTCTATGTGATGACGGTAAAGATTTTTGGACAAAGGCATACGCGGACGTACGTTTTGTACCGATTGGACAGATCTGCATTAAAACAATAGAAAAAACGCTTCACTGCACGTCAAAATGCTTAAACGCCTTTTAGTTTATTTTTGAAGCAATGAGAACAATCATTCAGTTACTATTTTGTTAAAACTTACTCTATTTGCCTAATATATAATCTTACAGGCGATATTCGTAGCTTGGGATGAATGGTTTGCAAAGTTTACTGAAGCAGAGCCGAATAAAGACGCTGACGTCCCAAAATACGAGAAAGTAATCAAATTTTTCTTAGGTGCGCTTTATTTCGTGGTAGGGGATTGTGTCGTATTCATTTTTTTGCTTATTTTTGACGCCATGCCTTTAGATTTTACAAAAGACGGCTATGTAAGCGCCTTTGAGTTTGGTATATATTTGAAATGGTTTGGCCCGTTTGATGGTACTTAGGCGTTGATTTGACATACTTTCATTTGTAAATGGCTTTAAAAATGCTTAAAATAATTCTAGGGTCATCAAAGCGGCTTGTAAAGGCGTTACAAGGCGGGTACGTTGTATATTTTTTTTTCCTTCTTTTTTTGAATCTTGTTTGTGATACGGTGTACTTACTTGAGAACGCACTAGATTACTTGCTGGATTTGTACCTGCACTTGAAGCCAATCTGTTACTACAAACAAAAGTTGAGGTATGAAACGTTTTTTGCTGAAAAGAATGAAAATGTTATTTTTTTCTCGCTTTGATACACTCTGGTGGTTATAAATAAATACCTAGTATATAGTATAAAGCTTAAGGAAAAAACTGTATATCACACATTTCTCGGTTGAGCGCTATTCAGCTGAAAAAAACTCGTTCAAATTACCGTTTTGAGTTTTTTGATTTTTTTTGGGTTTTTTGTTTTCGTTCAAAATTGCCTCTCTGGCGCTCTTTGTATATATTCAGAAACTTGTTAATATTTGAATGTACTATTTACTGATACTTTTAAAAGGGTACTTTCCTTATACGTTTCTCTAAAACGCAACCTGGGTCCTTTGCTGTCACATTTGTTGACACACATAAACAAATAAAACATTGCCTACTATATAGCGTAGAACCAACAGGCATGACATTAAAAAATCCACCAACAGTCTACGAGTCCCTATTACAATTTGCGAACTCTCATACGGCAAAGTTAAAGTACCCAGTCGGCAGTAAATTCATTAATGATATGGTTCTCGAATTAAATCAAACACCAAGAGATATGGACGATTATTCTACTGAAGACGATAGTTCCTATAACGGACACAATAGTGATATTGTTGCTGGACATGGTGAGGATGCTGGTGGCGAAGGAGAAGTTGATTCGGCTGCTTATGGAACACCTGATGCGAATGGAACTAGTCCTCTTGCTTCAAGTATTCATAATTCTGGATCTAATTCTCCTTCTGGCGAATTAGTTAATTCACAGACGGCTACTACACCTATTGTATCTCTAACAGCGTCAACTACTACACAAACACCTGATGGCACTCCTCCAGAGGCTACAGTGTTAACACAACAACCAACAACGCCTGTATCAAATAGTCATCATCACGAACACAATGGATCTTCTTCGAAGCACTCACGTTCAAAGCGTCGTAGGGATATGCGGTGTGTTATTTGCTTATCCTTGGAGAGGGATACTGTTTTTTTGGAGTGTGGACATATGGCTTGTTGCACAGAATGTGCTGCTAGATGTAAGCAAAGAGCGCTTTTCTTTTTTGTTTTTGTTTTGGGTTTTTTTATTCTGATTTTTTTATTTTTAGGTGAAAGTTGTCCTATTTGCAGACAAGATATCGTGCGTATAATCAATGTATATCATCCATGAATAAACGTGTACTATAACTTCCAATTTTTTGATCGCGCTTTGCCTTTTAGAGGGCTTTCTTGTTGTCTTCTTTGCAACCCTTATTTTTTGTGTGTTGTGGTTGTAATTTACACCGCTGTTGCGTCTATTGGAGGGATTGTTTACTGCTTGATGTTCCTTTTCTCCTCGTTGTCGGTCAAAGTCAGAAGTGGTAATAACGCTTTTTAGCAAGTGAAATGACGTTAAGTATTGCCTCGTGGAACGTACACGCGTGGAGCGATGATGAATGGAAGATTAATGAGAAAGGACTTGTCGCAAAGCTAAAACCGTTAAATATCGACATTATAGGTTTACAAGAGGTCAGTGATTTAACTGAGAGATATATTAACTTATTTAGTGTAGGTTGTAAAGAATCCGCGACAAACTTACATGCCAACGCCAGAAAGCTTCTGTAACTACTACTACATCTATATTGTATTGACTGAGCATAGCTGCGGCGTTGGGCCAAGCCTATAAGCCATATTTTGGACCAGGAGACTCTCCTACGCTTGGAAACGCTTTTATAATCAAAGGAGATAGCGGGAGTGCGTGGGAAAGCATTAAACTAGAGGTACGTTTATTACAAGAACCAGGAGGCTGTATCCTTGTTTTTTAACTGAAATTCGTCTTATCTTTGTTAATACTCCTCGCAAAAGGTCCCTGGGAAGGAAACGCGTAATGCTACGATAATTAAACATGAAATTGGAGACATTGTTGTGACACATTTATGTCACAAAGACGAAAATGTTCGATTGATTCAAATCAAAAAAATCTTGGATATGGTCAAAGGTCCAGCTATAATACTTGGAGATTTTAATGCCCTGACAAGAGAAGATTACACAGATGAGTACGCTGACTTTTTTTTTTTGATGACATGTGACAATCACGTGACAACTCTGTCCAATAACATTCGAGTCATTTTTTGTGCTTGAAACTGTTTAAATAATAAGTATCTTTGAGAGAACTGACAATTATCTTTCTTTGTTTAAAGGTTTTGGGAAGATACTATTGTAGATAGAAGAAATATGTCTGGTGAGTATATGGCGTTGTGGTCATTATTTAATAAGAGTTTCGCTGGTAAAAAGAAAACCATAGTGACATTTTTTTTAGTTTTTTTTTACCTGTACTACTTTTTTCGTCTTTTGTTTTTGTTTTCTGATGTTTAATTAAGGTTGGGAGCCTCCAAGAACAGATGTTACACAGTTTATGAAAGGAAGAGGGTTTGTGGATTGCTGGAAATGTCTTAATCCTGAAAAGAAGGATATTGATGCTAAAACATGCAGATATAGTACACGCATTGATTACATTTGGATAAGTCAAGATATAGCAAAGAGAATTGACTGGGATAATAGTACATGTACTCAAATAGATGCAGAGAAGGTTACAGATCATAAATTGCTGGTAGCTGAACTTAAATGGATGTAAGAAGGAATACAAATGAAGCTACTGTTTTTTTGCAATTTCGTATTTCTTTGTTTTTAATGGAACTTGTGCTGGAGGCCATACTATTAAGGTAAATGGTACCTCTTAACTATGTAGGAATGTAACACTACATGTAACAATATAGTCATTACTTTCACTCAACCAGTACGTTACCGACACGCTGAAAAAGTAGAAGAAAATCTTGTTAGTTTTTTGTGTTTACGGTTACGTTGTAAATTGGGTTTATCAAAGCTGCAGTAACTTTTAAATGTGGGTCTAATAAACACGCAACGTGCCCTTTCAAGACTTGGTATTGAAGTTACTGCAATGGTAGAAGGTGATACTCAAGTAAATGGAAACGTAATTTGAGGTTTATTTCAGGAAATTTTAATGCTAGTGTTTTGCTTGTCATAAGTTCAGAAAGGTTCTAGCGTGCATACTACAATTACTATATAATGATATATGAACCTTTGCCTTTGATATAACTAACTGTCTAGCTTCTTTTTCAGTCTCAATAGATTCGAGGTATGTGATAGCAAGCAATGTTGCCCAAAGCCTTTCTTTTGATGACATCTAAAAAGTACATTGAGAAAAAAGATTGGAGAAAATCTAATGTCATTGTTATTTGTACCTCAGGCGGTATTGCTTTGAATAATGCTTCTTTGGTAGTCAACATACATTTAGCAAATGTATCTGTTAAATCCCAAGTACCATCTGCCTTTTGTAACATGATCAAGTCCATCACATTGATTACTTCTTTCTTTTTTATTTTTTTTGTATCTGTACTTGCAGATTGTTGTGTATGTTGACGTGTTGGTTTTTTATATGATCTTTTAAGTTGTTTTGTTGGATCTGAGGCTGTTTTTGGTTGCCCTACTGATTGACTTGCTCCAAAAAAAGAGCCAAAAGCGGATGCAATATATCCAAAAAACCCGCTATTTTCTTGTTGATTGTTTTCTGTGCTTGGCTGTTGCTTGTTTGTTGGTTGACTCCGCTTAGGATTTTTCTTACAAAATTCTGTCAAATCGACACGATAACTAGAGATTTGCTGCTCAATAGTGGTTTTACCGACACCTTGCTCTCCAACTAATACAACTACAAAAAAAATAAACAACTGAAAAAAAAACGCTCATCACAATTCCAAAAAAAGAATGACGTACTTTTGATATCCTTGTTGGCTGAATCAATAGCAAGGTATGCCTCTGCATGGACACATAAGTAAACATAGATATAAAGGGTAAAGCCGAAAGTACTGTGATGTTAGTACCTTGGTACATGATTGACACTAGTTGATCTAATCCTTCCATTGTTTTTGCCGAAACTTCAAAAAAGGAAATATCGTTTTTATTGGCATAGTTCAAAGCACGTGTATAACTGACTTCACGATCATCCTTCAAGTCAACCTATATTGTCATTTTAATCCATTGAGCGTATTGTTTGTTGTCACGTCAAATAAACGTACTTTATTTCCAACAAGGATTACAGCAGGTTCATTTGAACCACGTGTTACTTCAGATAGCCAATGATCTACTCTGATAAACGAATCCTCATCTGTAACATCGTAACATATTACTGCAAGCGTTGTTCCTCGATAATACATTGGAGCTAGTGAGTGAAATCGCTCCTGGCCTGCTGTATCCTAGTACAAAAAAATTTAGAAAACCGTGCTTAGTGGTTGCTGCCACCCCTATCCTTACCCAAAACTGAGATCTCATAGTTTTCCCATCTCCAAGCTTAACAGTACTATAATGGAAAGATGCGCCAATGGTACACTAGAAATAATTGATTAGTAAATAAAGGTAACTAACTTCCTATTTACCACACTGCTTTCATGGAAGCGATTACCGCCACGAGAAACAGACACTCCTGCGGAGTTAGATGCTCTTTGTTGTGGACGGGCGGATAGAAGTGGTAGAGGGATATCAACATGTGTAGTTTGACCATTGACAGTTTTCTTCTCTTGACCAACTGCCACAAAGCAAGTGTATTTTGTTAGTATCTGGTATTTCAAACTGTTATCAACTATTTCGCTTTTTTCTCTGAAAGGCAACATAACATGAACACTCCGTTGATGTACGTGCATCCCATTTGTATGTAATGCATTTTTGAGGCTTATTTCATACGTTTGGGCTGGGAGTGAAGTTGTACAAAGCTCCAAAGATGCATGCCTAAACACTAGTTAAATAAATCTAATAAAGTTATTTGTACTCTAAGTCTTCGTCGCTTTCTACTAATCCTAGTACAGATATAGTATCCCCTGGACTATATGGTATTGATATATCTTCGTTGGGGTAGCTGTTGACTTTGAGGTTTTTCCACACGGCCGTTAAACACGTGCACGCGCTTTTGAGCTATGTTTTCAAGTTACTATTTTGGTTTCGCATTTCGTTCTATGTATTGTAGTTACCTGGCGAATTATCTTGGTGCTCATATTCTTCGTATTGCTTACGTAAGTAGGCATTCCATTACCTGACTTGGCTACACCATCCACAAGAGCAGTAGAAGCACTTTTCCCAACACCGACTATTGCTTTTGTTAAAGTTGATCTTCTCTCACTAAAAGGCAACGTGCTTGTGAAAACTCGAGTGTGCGCCACGTGCTGTAATACAAAGTCGCAAACAGACTTTGTATTGTGTACTTCTCCATCAGTAAGAAGGAATATAACTCTTTCATGACCAGTCTTAGGATGTTTTGTCATTATAGCCTTCAAAGGAGCAAGTATCTCCGTTCCGCCTGTTACAAAAAATTGAGAAAAAAATCCAAGTGCGACTTGTGTACCAAAGTTGGCTTTAAGTGACTTGACGTGATTAGAAGCTTCTTGAAGAGATTCATCATTATATTCTCTGCTTTCTTCAAAGAGCGTGTTATGGGAAGTCCCAAAACCAACGATGTTAAAAGAACAATCTGTAGGCAAGCTTCTAAGAAAAATTTGAAGTGCTTCTTTTGCCATCCTCATTCTACAACCTCAGTCAGTTCATTAAATATGTAAATTTAAAAGTATACCGATGTCCTGCCATGCTACCACTTCTATCAAGAAGGAATATGAACTCATGTGACAAGCCAAGATCTTTAGGTGTCTTGAAGTTGGGTTTACAAGAAACATAAACCTGGATGGAGTGTGTCAACAACAACTTCATTTGCGATATACATACTGCTCTGTGTTTATCTGGTGTTGTCTCGCAAATAATAGTAGGTTCATTTGAATCATTCATTTCTACAAGGATGATAATATCTGCCCAGTTGTTACCATCACTCGGACTTAGTGAAATATTGCCAATAGTATCTTTTGAGTCAAATACAGCTAAAAAAAAACCATGACTATTTTTTACTTTTTGATTAGGGTACCCTTGACATCGTGTGATGGTGATGTGACATTTTTGATGCCACAAGGCATAGTGACCTTAAATTTTGCGTTGTAATCATACTGGAAAGAGTCTGTATAAGTCACAGTTCCAATGTTGTCAGCAGCTGTAACAAATAATAAATTATGAGCTCCTCACAATTTCAATCATTTTGTCACTTACGCTTTCCGTATCGAGGACCAAAAGTTAATGGAACCCCAATTCGCATTGTGTTACCAAGTTCATAAGATGCTGTACACAAAAGAGATATTCTGACAGACGCTTTTTCTCCAGGATTGAGATTGCCTATTTTTTTTCGTAAAAGTTATTTTTCCAAAACTTTCTTAAGACTAGTCACCAGTTCCGTACCAACTGACATTTTAACAATGTCCTCTGAAACTTGTTCTAGTAAGTAACCACCTTTACCTTTTGCAACAGCAATATCATACTCAATCTTTCCTTCCTCTTTAGAAGAAATATTTCCTGTTCAAAAAAAAGTTAACAGTTTTTTATGAAAAGAAAGAAAAACGTTTGTATTAAGTTACCTTTTATTATCTTGTCTCCAATTGTTACTGAAAAGCCAGTTATTGGCATAGCCGCATGCTTAGGGAAGGAGTAGACACATTCTATTGGGTTAGAGCCCTTATTTTGATAAACTTGCGTTACAGCGATGGTACCAACAGTGTCTACATGATACAGTAAACTACTAGCGTTTTTGAAGATACAAACGTGCCTGTAAAAATACCATCAACATCAACGCTCAATAGATGGCTCTTTTCACCCGATTTTGAAACAAGACCATACATTTATGGTTTATGTTGTAATTTTTTATGTCAATTTTATTTGAAAATATGTGAAGCACTTCTGGTTTTCTTTGAACTTTTACTTACCAACTAACGTAATCTTCACTAAAGTAACGGGTTAGGACATAAATACATTTCCGGAGAACAAGTACGCCATGATCAGGCTGTAAAGTATTCTACAACTATCGCAGGAAATGTTCTTGACATTTCAAAAAAAGCAATGACTTCACTCGGTTCGGCTTGACTTCAACTAAAGTCAAGTCGTTAACAGCACTAAAAGCAATAGTGTTTAGGTATCGATTATAATAAAAAAAATACATCATTGTAGACCGTTAATAGTAGTTAACTATTACTTCTCTAGAAACAGAATGTAATATTTTATTTGTAGTTTGGTAAATTAATATTGTTGAGTACAGTAACAGAAGAAATGCATGGCAAAGCGACTCAAAATAGGCTAAAATATTTAGAGCTACAGCTCCGTCACAAAGCGCACAATTGGTACAACCATTAACAAATGTTAATAAGATCTTTCTTATTCTGCCTGGATCCGAATTCGTACTTTGTGTTCACTTTTTTGGCAGTTGTGCTAGTTTTTCTTTAAGACCGGTCTATTCGAACCTGATGAACAAATAAACAGAAGGAGACTTGGTGTCAATGGTAACATATGAGAATGTGGCTCTCGAGTTCCGGGTTCGATTCCCGGAGTCTCCTATCTTCCTCACGATCCTGTGTTGTAAGTGGTTAGCATACCAGGCTTTGAATCTGGTGATCTCGGTTCGATTCCGAGCAGGATCTTCTTTTGTTTAATCTCGAGATACATTGCAAGCAAAGTCACAATACAAGTTTTTGAAACACTTGATTATTTTATTTGTATTTGGTTTTCAGACACTAACGCTGTACAGTATCCGTAAACTATTTTTAATTCCATTTTCAAAAGATTGACTTTGTTTTAATTTTGGTTTTTTTTTTGAAAAAGATTGCCACGTGTGCATTTGTTGTTTCTACTGTTTTAAGCGTAGGATTTCGTACATCCCTGTATCCAAACCGCAATATATAAAGTACGCTGGTACAAAAAACATAATACTTGCACCAATAGTGAAAGCACGAACCCAATCAGGTAAATGAATACCTAAAGAACCTCATTAGCAAACAACTTTTCAGTTTTCTTTCAAACAAGATCATGCTTGTTTATCGTACCTTCACGGACATATTCCATATCTTCAATGGCTTCTTTGAATTGAGGGTAATCAGTATTATCAAGTGGTGTTCCATGAGGAACAGCAAAAACCTCTGTGAGATCAGCAAGGTACATTAAACCTTTTCCAAGAACTGGGATAGAACAAAATAATCCTGTTATCATTCTTGTCCCTTGCTTTGATAGCAAGTTAAATAGTTCCAGTACAAATATACCTTAGTATAAACATAAGCCACTGCATACATCATTTTTGTAAAATGTCTTATGCGTACCAAGGAAAGTCTTTATGATTAAAATTGTTGTTTCTGTTAATTTCAACCAAGGAGCATTTTCAGCAAACCACCCCTTAATGTCATACCTGAATAATGTTAATTAGATATTTTATGTACAAAATAATAAATTTATACCTTTGTTCAACATCCATAAGATGTCTCTGTGCGTACCATGCTCCAAAAACAAGTCCTTGAAAAACGTGTTATTTAAATAAATAGATTCGAAAAGTTGTTACCTGGAAGCAGTCCCATGAGTGCAACAGTGTACTTGAAACTTGGTGCTCCGATTCTAGATCTTGGGTGTATTGCGATTACACATAGAGAAATGATACCAACATAAATTGGAGCTAGTAGATGGTAAACGGAAAACGGAATTTGAACTTTGATGTTTTAGTAATTGCTTCTTGGACGAACCTTGTTCGTTAGTTAAAGCCCAGGTATCAAAAGTTTCATAGCAAAATCCCCAAACAACAGAAACCACTAATCCTACAATTCCACCTGCAACAACATCTAAAAGGGAACTACCAAAACGTCAAACAAATCGAGAGAAGCTAAGGAAAAAAAAAAAGAACGTACTGTGCTCCTAGATACAAACGAGACGCCATCATTGATAGACTCCACCATGCAACCAATGCAAGATGAATCAAGTTTCTAATTTAAATAAATAAAATCTTTTAAATTCATCACGTGAAACGTTAGGTTGGGTAAAAACGGGAAAAAAGTTGTTGGTAAAAATAAAAATACCAACACTTTGGTCACTAAAGGAACCTTTGTTACTCATTCCCAAGCGGTTGTACCACGTGGTTTTCTTATTTGTGTGTACCTATTTAAATCGTAGTTATCCCAATGGTAAATAGCCAGAAACAGAGGGAGAGCAAGAGAGTTCAAGGAGTGATTTGATGGAAATCCAAAGTCTGAAGTGCGAATTAATAAACGGGGAAAAAAATCGAGTCTTAAAGTGTACCCTTGAGGTCTGTGTAACTACTTTTCTTCACCTAGAATGACGTTAAGCGTTAATCAGAGAAATGGAGTATAAAAACCAGAAAAAATGGTAACTCTGCTCAGTTTTGATATAAATACAGTATCATACAGGCGGTGAAGGTGGTCTTGGAAGCGCAAATAAATTTTTAAGGAAACTGCCTACAGTCGTCCCTAAAAATGATTTAGACGCATAAAACATGGCGTTAGATACCTATACACAGCAGAAATAAGAAAACACGACCCAATCGTGAATCGTACTGCCAACACAAGAAAGGAAGAGCAACGACATACGTTAATTGTTCTCCTAGTAGCGAACTAGCCATAAAATAGGCGTTGAATAAAAAGTTGTTGTAACTCTGCATTTTTCTGATTAGTGATGCGTGTGCATACGCTAGTTTATCTTTGTACCTGGAATGCTACACTTACAGACGTTGATTGTCTGATATGCTCAAGTAAATACACTCTGACATTCTCAAACGTAGTGTTAGGCGTTTGAGAAGCGCGTCGCTTCTTTGCAGAGCTCATGACTAATTTGACACTGCCGGCGTGAAAGTTGTGTGACTGAACAAGACCAAATCATTATTGTCTGAAGTATTCCAACAGGATAGATCCAACCTGATTTGTTCAAATCTTTCCCATCACCAGGCGTTGTGGATACGCTTCTCTGCACATATAGTACGTGAGGTTGCAGTTTTAGTGGCTAGGATGTTTGTCCATGATCATGACTTGTCAGATAACAAGAAACACCTCGAGCACAGTGGCAACTTCTACCACTCAAAATGTACAAAATGTACTACATTGCCGCCATATATTTCCACAAAACTGCATAACGTCCGATACAATGAAACTGCAGTAAGTTCATTGTGATAGTTATCTCGAGTTCTCATACAGCTGTCAATATGATCCAACGACCCAAAAGGCACTCTGTGCTTCGCAGGTTTCGGAGTTATCGCAGAATTGCAGTTGAGCGTCAAAAGTGTAAGAGTCTATGTCACAATAGTGGTAGTGAGTGACATGACTGTTATAAAGTAGAACAATCTCGAAATTATCTTAAATTAAGCCAAACTCATTCTTCTTTTTTAGTAAGAAAACCAACTGGAAGGATTGTTTTAGCGTTGTAAATTAAAACTTGTCTTACATATTCTTTATTCCCTTAAAACAAAGCTCTTGAGATGGCCTCTAGAGTTTTTTTGCTACTAGCGCTTACTACTGCGCTCTGTTTTCAAGTTGGCAAGCATACTACCTTTACAACTGATTTTGTGTTTGTACCTATTCTAATGACCGCAAAGCATTGGCTGATACTGAGGAGACTATATACGCATGTACCGACGAAGGATGTACTATTGCCGGCGATAATTACCCTTCTTTTGACGCAGCGGAAGCAAATGATATATCCAGAAACGTAGGAGGCGGATTTATCGATGTAGTACGTCAAAGCACGGGTATTTTATATTTAAAAGACCCACTAAAAATTAAGCTTTCTGGTCATATTGTTGTTAGAAATCACGTGATAAAAACCCACGTGATTTAGGAGACCTGTTTTTTCCAAAAGGCCTAGTTTTTATTGAGTTATCTTTAGGTTTCTACACCAGTTATACAGTGGACTATAATATACTATGATTGCTTGAATGCTACTACTATTGGGTTTGATGACTCTGTTGTCGGACCTCAAGTAATCGATTAAAAACATTTCGTGTTTTTTTATTTATTTTCTTTCTAGGCACAAGCAGTTGTTGCAGCAGTACTTAGCTATATTGGAAATGCCCTTGAATTCCCTTCGGGGTCGAGTACGCGATCACACTCATAGATCTTTTTCCTCGATCAAAAAATTTTGTATCTCTTTTGCTTTCTTATGAACTGTCCTTTTCTGACCTTTTGTTTCGCTAGCGCAACGCCAATTCGAAGTGATTTTTAGAGATTCACAAAACATTATGGGCGGTCAAACACTAGCGACTGCTGGTACATTCTTCTCTAACTTGGCAAACTCTTTCAATGATCCGTACGCTCTATCGATTTTTGCTTTTTCGAAATCACACTACCATTGATCTTTGTTTACCTAAGATTTACCTATAGATTCTCCTTGCGCCATTATGTACTAGGAACAGATCCACTACCAACAAACCCCGATATCTTTGCAACTGTTAATTTTGGCCAAAGCACGTGACCCTTTTTTAAATTCTCAAAAACTGAGAAGTTTCCTGTAACAATGAAAAACTCGTACAGGAGCGAACCATATCCACATGTGCTTATATCAAACGCAAATTTTGATACACGTGTTTCGTTACCCTGGTTTTATCTCGCTTTTGCCAAAAAATCTCATACATACTAGTAATCCTTGACAACCACTTTTACAAGTTATTTCCTTGTTTTTTCCGAAATACTTACGTATTTTAGACTACTTCTTTGATCCAACGTTGACTGGTACTCCTGCTGGTAATCAATTCGATTTCTAGTACGTTTTGAAACAAAACAAACTCAGTATCCCTTTTGTACTAATCTGGTTTTCAATAAAGTTCCTTAATGCTTCATGAATTCACTCATTCTCTTGGATTTATCTCGCTTACAAGTGCGCGGTTTTTGATAAATTATGTATAATAAGTTTTATTTATTAACACCTTATTAAGGAGAGGATGGAACATCCCAATTTAATGTGGTGCGTGTCAAATCTATTGAAAACAAATAAATCGAGAAAAAAAAAAAGTTCCATTCACAAAAAGGCAGTAACAAAACAGACACTGTCTTTCCTTTTTCCCTTCATGTTGTAGAATTCGTTTTAATTAACACTTAAATACTTGTTGACTATGTACAAA
>JALMLS010000555.1:0-23259 GCA_038496445.1 Trichosphaerium sp. ATCC 40318 | reverse complement strand
AATCAATCGTATTATCAAAACAGTTAACAAACAATTTCAATGTAGAAAATATTGTTCCATTATCAATTGATGAAAGCTTCTGTCGTTAGTTAGATTTGTTGATTGGTAGATGTGACAACTCGCTATTTCTTACAGAATGCCACCAACTTGATACAGCTAGTACTATATTTTTACTACAAGGTTTATAATCGAATGACAAACACAGAACAGCTTTTTTTTTTTTTTTACTTCATATATGACATCAAATCATTAGTTTTCTTCCGTTTCTTGCACTTTTTGAGGAGCGATGGATGCTTTTGGTTTCCATAATTTTACAGTATAATCATCACATCCAGTTGCAAACATTTCTTTTATCGGGTGCCAAGATATTTGGTTTACAAGCTTTTTCATTTCTTGTAAGAAAAAAATTAGAAAACAAAAAAAACAAGCCACACAACATTTTTTGTTACTTACTGTGTTCCATTATAGCCAGCTTTATTCCACCTCTAGTGAAAATACCCACTTTCCCATGATTATCACCACATAGAATATAATTACCGTCATTGGAGTATGAAGGAAAAATGAAAAACACATCAGCTCCTCCACCATGAAGACATTTTGTATTAACAATAGTCGTCATTGATCCATCCTCTAACGACATTTCTACTATATGTAAATCCTCAAGAAGTTGCCTTCTTCAGTAATAGCACGTAAACTGAATAAGAGGTTAAATTGACAAATAAGGACAAAAGAAACAAAGAAATTGAACGAAAGAGCTTCAAAATTGGAGAAAAAAAAATACAGCAAAAAGTGTTGTACAGACATACGTTACTAGCACAGATTTCGAATCAGGTGAACATACTAATCCAACAATATCTCCTGGCGCGTGTACATGTAAATAAGCATTATCAAAATTAAGCACATTCGTTTCTTCTGAGAAGAGCATGCTTATTTCATAGACAACTATGCTTATCTTATAATCTGAACCACCTATCTCATCAAAACAAGAAGCGACTAAACGTCACCACCAAATTAGTACAAAAAAACTTGAAGTCACGTGATATTTTTGTGAATAAAACGAAAAAAACGTGAAAGACTTATATTCTGTCACGTGCCAAGATATTTCTGATCATTGGTTACCATCAGACCTGATATTGTATAATACCATATTTCAGATACATACTTTTGTGGTATCATCTTATGAATTGTCATCCCAAAGTCATCCACCTTGTAAGGTAACAAGTTACCATTAGAGATAGTATATATTGAAAAAACTACTTGACGTCTATGAATACAATCTTTGAAACAACATGAGTAAAAAACAAGATAGATAGCATAAAGAGAAAGGCAGAAAGAAAGACATAACAAAAAGAAGAAAAAAAAAAAAAAAAAAAAGGTACCAAGAAAATCTTACTTGTAAGCAAATAGAGCCTATCTTCTATTGTCACAAACTGCGGCATTATATCAAAAGGTGACGCATCAAACGTTCCAACATACTTTTCCTCTTTCATGTACCAAATAGTACATACTTCATTGTCCTGTAGTTTGGTTAAATTAAATCACGTGACAAAAAAAAAATGTGCTTGACGTACTTTCATAGCATAGACAAGGTAATTACTACATTCAGACCATTTATGTGAAGATACAGCACTTCTACCATCTACCAGGTCAAGCCAAGATACTAGTTCATCATTTTCTAGTTTAAACAAGCTTATACCATGTGCGCCTGTAACACTAATTAACACGTCTTGTACCTTTCAAGAAATAAAACCTCAACAAACATGACAACATAGTGGTCGCTGGAGGAGATCATCCATGGTCCTATGGAACGACCACTGTACGTGTCATTGTTGAAGAAGGTTTTAAATAATAAAAAAAAAAGCAGGTATTTGTAGACTTGCCTGAAGCACAAAGATATTCTCCGTTTGGACTCCAACTAACGTTCCATACCTTCAAAAAAATATACGTTAACGCCAAGTGTGTCATTTCATTATTTTGCCCAAACGCACTTCGTCAAGCTTTATACGTGTATCAATATAATCCCATGTACTCGTTATATGGTGTTTAATGTACGTCTTGTAATATTGTGAGTTTTAACGCTTGTTTTTGCCATGTATTACCTCTTTCCATGTTTTAGACGCTAGTCTATGCGATTTTGGAACATCTTCGCTTTGTGGCATCCACCTAGAACGAAATTGGGTCCTCCAAAGCCGTTCATTACTAAACGTGTCTGACCAGCGTCTGTATACCGTTATTTATCTAATTAAACCAAAATCACGTACTTACAAACCAACGACACTCTATTCAACTCGCAAAGCGGCAATTCGGAAAGAATAGATGATAAAATCTCTTTAGGCAGCTGTTCAGTAGTCATGGCGGCTAATTAACGTGATGAGTTTTATTTCAAGCGAAAAGAAAAAACGTTGACTTTTTTCTAAAAAAACTGTCGATGCTTCGCTTGGTGCTACTGCCCTTGGACTTCAACCCACTTATTTTTGTACAGCGATTCTATAGTTTATTTAAAGTAGTATCAAGATTATTATTAGATGCTTGATAATCCGACATTTGTGACAAAAAGTCTTTGTTGGTAAGATGTACGTCATTGTTGAAATGAGCCTTGTTGTCCCATTATAACTGATGTAGTACTACTCTCTGATGAGGTAAAAAGAGTGCTTCCACCAGCTGCTTTCCATATAGGACAGAAATAACTAGCGATCAATTGCCGATATGATCTAAAAACAGGTGAAAAGTGATATCATCACAAAAAAAAAAGTTGGAAAATGCAGCAAGTTGTTCTTTTTGATTACCTGCCAAACATAAAAGCTATGAACAAAATAATACCATTTCCTAAACCCAGTTAATATTATTATCAAGAACAATAAGCGAGCAAAGAATGTATTCATAGAAAATTCTCCACGTGGTCAAAAAAGAACAAGTTTTACTTCTTTAAAAAAAATAAGCGTTGTTCTATGACTATCGCCAGTATTAAACTGGATAAATCAACTGACGTTTGATGCAAGTAAATTTCTTGTTTCCAAAGTGCAAAGTAACTACTGCTGAAGGAGGATTGTTCCAGTCTTTTTGTTTGAGTCCAATATGAGTAAATAAAAAAACGTACCACCAATACAAAAGACAAACAGGAGCGTAGCTGGTAAGGATAGGAAATCATCTGTAAAACATTTATCTACGTTACCTGTATTTTGTTGTAAACATGTTACCAACTTGTTAAGTCCAAAGCCCGATAGAGACTCAGTGTAAGCCCTGAACCTAAAAAACAAAAAAAATTAATCAAAAAGCTATTGGCATAAAACCACTGGTGGAAAAAAAAACGTGTAGCGTGTACCCTACTATATACATTAACGTGCAAAAATAACAAACAAGATGTGCTATGATAAGATTTCTTGTTTGCATTTTAGACTTCGAGTCAGCTGCCAAATTTCTTTGCTTTAAAATTCAAAGTTAATTTTTTTCCAATAAAACTTTGACTTTGTATGGTACCTTGTAGATATGATAGAGCATATAAACAAGCGAAATAACTCCTACAAATGAAGCTGGTATCAACGGTAATCCAAAGTAAAATATCCATTGAGCCCAGTCATCTCCAATTGTAACTTAAAACAAAATAAGAAAACTGAACGACAATCTGGTTTTGTTTGGCAGCATAGTGCTATTGTAGGTACTAGCTGTAACGTAAATGTTTCAAGCATAATATCTATGTGTTCATTTTCGGTATCACAGATAGTAAAACAAAATCACGTGACAGTAAACATTTTTTCATCGCTTGCTGAAAAAAAGAAAAAAAAATAAGAATAAGTTTATCACGTACTGAAACAAAAGGGTAGTCCAGGAACTGCCTCAATATATCCGCCTACCAAAGCAATGAAAGTGAATATTCCTGGTATACCCCAAAGTATACAATAAACAATCTAAAGACCCATTACTCTCTGTAGAGGCGATGGACAGAGTAAAACGTACAATTCTATAATGTAACGGAAATTTACCACTCACAAGCTTGGTACCACGGAAAGTTATATAGCCAAGATTTGTAGCCATTACTGACCACGTAATAATAAGTTGATGTGCAGCAAATATAACAAAAACACCTATTTTTTGGGATCAGAAATTGCTACTGTTTTAAAATATTTTAACTCACCTTGAATTGTACATGGAGCATGCCATGTATGAGCTAACCTCGCTTTGTTTTCACAAATAAAAAAGTTTGGTGATAGTATAGATACAAATAAGCAGACTCCTGTAGCGAAAGCATCTGCTGTGATGATTGGAAAGAACTGAGTTTGGAATTTCCGAAACCGGAAAAAAAAAAAGTTAGCATGAAAAAGCGATCTATTGATGGTACTTACTTCGGACTTCCTATGAACATCAAGAAGCTTCCTAACGCTAATAAAGACCCTAACCCACTTACAATTGCAGTGAATATATTTATTATATTCTGTGATCGGTCTGAGAACGCTGTAGGAGGACAAGAATAACAAGGTCCTTCATCTAAACAAAATATTATTTTTGCTTCCAAGTAGCTTTCTTTGGAAGTAAGGAACATACTATATAGGTATTCTGTTGACTCTACGTCCGGTAATAAACGTGGAGGGAAGCAAGTCAAAGCGCCCACTACAGTATTAAGCATGAGTAGGCATGGTGTTTGGAAGAAATTAAACCGCGAGAAAAAAATGACACAAAAATAGGCTTCAGTCACCTGTAGCATTATTGGTTGTGGTGCCATTGCATTCCTGAGACACCACATCACAATCTGGTAAATCCACATCTCCAAGCGATAAGAATGGAGAGCACTGAAGAGCAATATCATCACAGGCATCTCGACAAGGTAGAGAAAAACCTTCACGAAACGAATCATTGCATGTTTTAAAAGCACTTTGACACCCGAACAACACAACAGATGCCTTGCACGATGCGCCACCAACGAAATCCAAGATATCTAGCTGTTGAAATTGCTTTTCAATCGAGCTAAGCTGCTGTAAGCCAACGACGAACAAAAAAGTAAATAGGTAATAGACAACCGTCTAATCTTTGCTGATTTCGAGCTGTACAGTATTCTAGGTGTTGTTTGTTTGTAATTAAAAGGTCGTACGATTGTATTGATGCTTGCGTTTCATTTTCGGGAAGGAAGACGATTAATTGATTTTCAATTACGCTGTCGCACCTAATAAAACGTAAGAAAGCGATAGCAAACAAAAGACGAGTTCAAATTCTTTTTCTCTCTAAAACTTGTTTTCCAATCAAAAACGTCTACAACGCGTGATGATGGTGTTTTTTTAGTGTACAGATGGTTTAACAAAGAATTACTTCTGTTAGCGTAAACAACACTTTGTGAAAACTTTCTTTAAAGTGATTATAAATACTCAATAGCAGTAAAAATGGCGCATAGAAGTGCATTGCGAGCAAAAGCGAAGTTTTGATTCGGATTAATCTTTTTGTATTGCGCGTACCTAAACGGGGTTCCTGTAACATTGTGTATATAGGGTGCGCAGTCACACAGTACACACAGAGCCATAGAAAATAAATATACTATTAAAAGCACCTTATGTGCCATTATTCAACCTCACAGGCGATTAAACGTTCTTTATATGTCAATTACAAGTTTGATGCTTAACTACAAACTGAATAAGTTCAACCGTAATTGTGACTTAGCTTAGTCACTACATTTGAAGCAGTGAGCGTCAAGGATGTATTATTTGAGGTTGAAACTGTGTTTTGCAAATTCAAAAATTTATTCTTATCTAGATTATCGCTCACGTGCGAACCCTATCCTGACCTGGCTTGGCACGTGACCTCCTTGTAAAAAGCGCAAATAAAATATCGGTTATTGTTTGACCAAGGTTTACTACTATCACGTGGCAATAACATACGGTGTCTGAGAATAAACAAGTACGAATAGCTGCCCCAAAACCTATTTACATTATTTAGATACAGGCTCTACAATTATAACGTTATGGCAGAACTACAATCTTCGTCAGTTAAATTACAATATTTTAACCGTTTGGCCACTGGTTACGAACATTCAATGGTAATCGCAGACGATGGCTTTGTTTACACGTGGGGACAAAACAATGAGCACCAATTGGGTAACACAGACGAAAAAAAGAGTTCTATCGCAAGACCAATAAAATCAGTCATAAATATCGTCTGTATTGCTGCTGGACGGAATCATAGCCTTGCCGTTGATTCAAACGGTATTGTGTATTCATGGGGCCGTAATTCAAACGGGTCATTGGGTCTGGGTGACTTTGCGTCACCTGTTTCGTCACCAACACGTGTTCCAAATCTCAACAATATCACGAAAGTCTCTGCCTATCGTGTGAGTATGGCATTATCAAAATCAGGTCATGTCTACTCTTGGGGAGACAACGAATATCAAGGATTGGGTCATTCATTCGACAATTTTCAAGTTTCATCACCAGCGGTTATTCCAAATCTTCAAAATGTTCAAAAAATTCAAACTAATTTGTTTGTAAGTGGAGCAATGACGTCAACAGGTCATGTCTTTCTTTGGGGAACAACACCATATAAAGCAATAGATAAATCATTATTCTTGAATCCAAAGACAATTTCACGTGTTCCAAGTATTGATGATGCCACTGATATTGCCATTGGTTTTAGGCATGTACTTGTTCTCCTCAAGTCAGGACAAGTATTTTCTTTTGGATACAACGACAATGGGCGTCTTGGGTTGGGTATTGATGATGAGTATGGCCAGGGTATCATCAAAGGACTCAATAACATCAAATCTGTACATTCTGGTTACTGTACATCATTTGCGATTGATGATGAAGGTTGTTTGTTTGGTTGGGGTAAAGGGAAATGGATTGATTCGTTCTCATCAAACAAACCATTAAAATTACCTGGAAAATATCTTGAGTTTGCCAATAAACAATGGCATTACTTGGCAATATCTCATGACTTTCAGTTGGTCACAGGTGGAGATAATTATTGTGGTGAATCAACACGACAAAAGTTAACATTCAACAATCACCAAAAGGTACTTTGTAATCTCATTCATCTTTCTGTCTATTTGACAAGTCATTAGCAAACAAACAAAGATACTTGCAAAGCCAAAGACAATGACATGAAAGCAATGAATGCAGAGTTAAAAGAAGACAGAAAAGATAAGTACTTGTCAAAAGCCGTGGTTGAGCCCAATCGTGATTACACCAAGTTTGGAGATGATCCTGATCACCTTGATATCATTCAAGATGCCCTTGAAGCCTTTAAAATACACCAAAATCAAGACAACAACTTCCTCAACATAAGTCAAAGCCATAAAGACTACAATAAGGTATGTTCTAATCAAATAGTATAGCTAATAGTGATAAAGAAGTATGACCAACCAAATGATGATAATCGTTCTGACAACATACAAAATGATCCAAGAGCAGCAATGCCTCAAAATTCATGGATAAATAAACCAAATATTTCCGTAATTGACAAGAAGGTACATCAATATAAAAAATGTTTATTTTGTATTAATTAACTGGTTTTTAGAATACCATCAACTTATCTAGTACACCATTTGTTACAACTCATTCAGATGTTGCTAAAGTGAATGTACAAGCTACCGTTTTTTATTGATTATACTCACTTCTGTTAGAAGCCGAAACCGTCTGAAAGAACCGTACAATCAAGTGAAAAAATTGAGTGGGTGAGTACTTTGATATCAGCAGGGTTTGACAAATCAAGAGCACAAAAATTTGGATCCAAACTGAATCGTATGTGCGTTGACTTGAATGATGTCACAGGAAAGGTTATGAAAAGGCTTGGATTCACTGTACTTGAGCGTCTTGACTTTATTGAGTACCAAGACAAACAATTGTAAACGTTCAATAAAGCTCCCTTTAGTTAGTATCAAATGTGTAGCTACAGCATTATTGTGGCGTCTAAGTAACATCAAAATATGTAATACATGGAAATGTTTAAATACATTAAATCACGTAGAGAAGGCATGATAACAAATGACATTAGAACATGGGAAGGATGGTACAACAACAATAAAAGCGAAGGTGAGTTTTAGGAGAAAGAAGAGGTAAGAGACTCTATTTGTGAATAACTATAAGAACGAGTCTTGATGGTAAATACACGATACATAGAGATATTTGGACATACAGCGAGGAAGAAGTACTTCAAGGTCAGTACAAGCAAGGCGTTTTAGTATTCAAGCAACAGTATTGCTGTAAAGTTGAATGTTGTGGTTTGGTTAAGCAAAAGCTATACACATTGAAAACAAGCTTGAAGGTATGTACGAGAATGGAATGTTTATTATTTTTTTTTTAAAGCTCGTACTTTGGCTTGTCTTTCGCTTTTTTTGATTTCTTTGCAGCTTGTTTAGCATCATAATCTTTTGGCTTTTTCTTAACACACGTGCAAGCGTTTTGTTGACTTTCCAAGAATGGAGTACATCCGAAAATGAGAGTACCACTATAGTACGTTTTGGCCTAAAGAAAAAAAAAAATAAGAATAAAAAAAGAAAAAAGTAAAAAAAGCCTATCGCCTCTCATGACCGTCAAACAAATCCAGTAATGTATGGAATAGATTTATAAATAGTTGTTTTATAGTAATACAAAGTCCTTTGGGCCTTGGAGTACGTAGGAACACCATAAAAAATTGTTTTTTTGAAAAAAAGAGAAATCGTCACTTTTTGTGAAAACGGACGCTGAGGTTTAAAAAGCGACCGTACCATTCCCAAACATTCATTTATGTTGAGAGTCGCTTTGTATTGTTTTCTACAGTGCGTTTGCATGCATTGCTACAGAAAAAAAAGAAGTTAGACAAGAAAGACAATAAAGAAGCATTTAATTCGATTTCATGCGTTGTTTGATCAGTTTTGAGCGGTTTTTTGTTCAAATAGCACATGAAACGCGATTGAAGCACAAAAAAATAACCACTGCATCTCTTAGCGTACGTGGAATGCGTCATCACACTTTTTTTTGTCTTTTCTGCATGTATCGTAACAATAATCATGACGGTTGCAACAGCTTGTAAAATCGAACTTGGATGATACCTAGAAGGGAATCAGCGCTCTTTAATGCTACTTTACTTGATTATCAATAAACAACGCTTAAAACATCATCTAGACGCTAAAAATGATGCGCTTACGTACTTGTATGCCCATTGCACCACATCCATTGGCTGTGGGCGTGTGTTTTGTATTTACCATCTTAACGCTGCCTATTCGCTGTTAGAATTACTCAGCATTGAGTTTTAGCTTTCCTTTCGGGCAATGATAAAAACAATCCCCTTGAGCATTTATGACACAGGTACATACTGCCAATAGCAATAAAAACGCGTAGAAAGCAGATGAAGGCATCTTCGCGAAAAAAAATTGAAAGCTGTCGCCGAATTTCTTTTACAGTATTGCGGGGTTATTATGGCAGAACCTCAAACTTCGTCGGTTAATTTACAATATGTTAACCGTTTGGCCACTGGTTACGAACATTCAATGGTAATCGCAGACGATGGCTTTGTTTACACGTGGGGACTAAATAATAAGCGTCAATTGGGTAATACAGACGAATTCTGGAGTTCTATCGCAAGACCAATAAAATCATTCATAAATATCGTTTGTATTGCTGCTGGAGCCTGGCATAGCGTTGCAGTTGATTCAAACGGTATTGTGTATGCATGGGGCTGTAATTCAGATGGTGAATTGGGTCTGGGTCACTTTGCGTCACCTGTTTCGTCACCAACACGTGTTCCAAATCTCAACAATATCACGCAAGTATCTGCCTATTTTGCAAGTATGGCGTTATCAAAATCAGGTCATGTCTACTCTTGGGGAAACAACATAAATCAAGGATTGGGTCATTCATTCGACAAGAAGAAAGTTTCATCACCAGCGGTTATTCCAAATCTTCAAAATGTTCAAAAAATTCAAACTAACTTGTGTGTAAGTGGAGCAATGACATCAACAGGTCATGTCTTTCTTTGGGGAACAACAGAAGATGAAGCAAAAGATAAATCATTATTCTTGAATCCAAAGACAATTTCACGTGTTCCAAGTATTGATGATGCCACTGATATTGCCATTGGCGGCTATCATGTACTTGTTCTCCTCAAGTCAGGACAAGTATTTTCTTTTGGAGGCAACTTGAATGGGCGTCTTGGGTTGGGTATTGATGACAAGTATGGCCAGGGTATCATCAAAGGACTCAATAACATCAAATCTGTACATGCTGGTGTGTGGACATCATTTGCGATTGATGATGAAGGTTGTTTGTTTGGTTGGGGTAATGGGGAATGGATTGATTCGTTCTCATCAAACAAACCATTAAAATTTCCTGGAAAATATCTTGAGTTTGCCAATAAACAATTTCATTCCTTGGCAATATCTCATGACTTTCAGTTGGTCACAGGCGGAGATAATGATTATAGTGAATCAACACCACAAAAGTTAACATTCGCCAATTATGAAAAGGTACTTTGAAATCTTATTTGTCTTTCTTTTTGTCTGACAATCTACAAGCACTTTAAACCAGCCAATAAAGTAACAATAAAAGATAAAAACGATGATGCTGTGAAAGCAATGAATGCAGAGTTAAAAGAAGACAGAAAAGATAAGTACTTGTCAAAAGCTGTGATTGATCCCAGTCATGACTACACCAAATTTGGAGATACTACTGAACACCTTGACATGATTCAAGATGCACTTGAAGGCTTGAACATACAGCAACAAAATAACTCTGTACGTCTCACTATAAGGTGAACAACTTACTGACATTTGTAGGATTGTAACCAACGCAAGTATAGTCTGATAGTTGATGAAACATTATCAAACAACCAAGTGTTAAATCAACAATCCTGGAGCAATAAACCAAATGTATCTGTTGAAGCCAACAATGAGGTACCATTTGCTTTATAAAATACTGCACATGCGAGATGAATGTTACAACTAATTGGTTCCTAGTATTATGAATTAGAGGAAAATAGTATGCCACAGCATGACATAGCCAACAACTCTTCATCACCAAAGAAATCGTCTTATCAGAGTCCAGCACCTGGTGACGATTTTAGAAGCAGCTCCTCTTCATCTGACAACCTAAGGCGACAATCATGGCTCAATAAACCAAATGTTTCTGTTGACATAAAGAATAAGGTACACTTCCACGACTTTGCTTCTTTCTTCTTGTTGTAACACTTAATTGTTATTAATGGCGTTTGTTTAGTCACATTTCGGTGTACCACATGAGAATCAATCAGTTCTAAATGTTGAAACTGATTGGAAGTCAATATTGATGAAGTTGGGTATCGCAAATCAAAGAGCTCAAGAACTTGGATCATTGATGAACGATGCAGGCGCAACAATTGATGAAATTGATAAAGATGTGCTGATAGATCTTGGATTCAGTTTGAGGGAACGTATTAAAATCATCAAAGCAAAGAACAACAACACTCTTTAAAACTCAGCACCATTTGATAAAAACCGTTTAACATGAATAGAACGAAGGGAAAAATAAATGAACAAAAATTGTAGTGTTGAACAAATAAAACTCAGTTAGAAGCATAAAATGTTTTACTATTATTTGGTTCCACCTATAGAAGCTATTGCCCTTGGATAGCTTCCAACCACCATATGTTTCAAACAGTCTGTTTGCTGTTACATGAGCACTGGTTCATGGCCACAGTAACAGTTAAAGGCATATACACTCTTTCTAAAGTGATCACGTGGAGGTGCACAGCTAGGCAGAGGCATGAACAATGCTTTATTGCACCCAGTGATGATACAAATAAATACAATAAGCTATTTCCAAAAGACAATATTCGGTGTATGTACGAGCTGCTACCAGCTCATAAAAACACTAAAAATCCTTTGCAGTAAAAAATCCTGTTTTGTTCTTTGTTTACCAAACTCCTTCCTAAAAACACGATTTTCATTACAGCCTTATTGAGTTTATTATTTTCGTCTTATTGGCTTAGCTATTAAGAAGCTAATAGGACTCTATCACTAGGCCTAATATCAAACTATTGAGCGCAATGAGCGAGTAACAGGAAAATGAAGCACAGCTCTAGTTCCTAACACTGTTCTAAGCACTATCAATTATCCAAGTTAACCTTTGCCATTACAAATAAATGCTTGACAATCAAATCAAGCTGATACTTTTTATCACATATGTACACTGTCTTCAAAAGAGGCAAATGAATTAGCACTCATGAGCTTTGATATTGCTACAACTAAACAGAGAAGTGAGCAGTGAATCCCCAACAAATGTCATGTCAAAGAAAAAAAAAAGCAAACTGGATAGTTGACGAAAGTCGGTTTGCTCTTCCTACAACGTACTTCCAAAAATCTCCTTCTTTGATTTTTCCGGTATTTCTAATAACGGACTAACATCAGGTTTTGGTAGCTTAATATCTGGTCTAGAAAAAATCCTGTAAGCAGAAAGAGAAAGGGAAGAAATAACCGGTTTTTGAAAAGCACAAGAAAAAAAAAACTGAAAAGAAAACGAAAATAATAAGAAAAGCGTGTTTGTTACCTATAATACAAAATTGTTGAAATTAAGCTATCTACATCGCCTGTATCCCACCAAAATGGAATAGGAATAAGTGAAACTCCTGAAAAATAAAGTCATTCAAGTCAATACCAGCGTTGAAATTAAAGAAGTTGAGAGTGTGAAAAAAAAAAAAACAAGAAACGAACTTGAAGCTTGGTATGTACCTATTTTTTTACACTTGTGAACTTTTTCAGCATCTCTAGCTTCTTGTAGGTGTACGTGACCGTACGCACCAATAAATTCGATATAGTGCTGTTCGCCCATGTACTCCAAAGCGATATTGACATCTGGTACAAATACATCCAACGTAACTGCTCTATCAGCGTCTCCGCGAAGTCCAAGGTAGTATTCTTCTATGATATCCATGTTTGGAAATATCTTTTTAAGCGTTTGTGCCATTATCCTTTGAAAAAATGTCAGTACCAACGCAAGTAACAGCCATTAAAAGAAAGAAAAAATATGCGTTTTTTTCGAACAAAAAAAAAAGACCAAAAACTTCAAAAGCCTCGTCTCCCTCACAATAAAGAGCGAGCTCCTCTAAACTTCTAAAAAAATATAGCACACAGGCTTTAGTTCATAATAAATTAAGTCCAATAGGCCAAGTGCAAGCGGATTTGGATATAATTTAAATTTTCAAAAAAATACCCTTGTGTTGTTCTTCTGTCTCGTGTAGAAAACTCAACATCTTTCCAAGTGTGTAATGGATATACTTTATGTAAAATCTGCGGCCAGTATGCTATTAGCCCAGAACCTCCATATTTCTTCAAATTGGTATGAGAAACCCTATACCAATCTGCTGGAGACGTCACTTCTAGAGACTCAGCAATACTTTCTAAAAACTTTTTTACATTGGCTGTATCCCTCCAGTAATTCCTCGGTGTATCTTTGAAGGAAAGAAGTCAGTCTAGAAAGCACATGCTTAAAATATCAGAAACAAAGAATGCACACGTGACAAGCTTTTTTTGAACTTGTCATAGAGTCAAGAAAATTCGTTCAAAACGAACAAAAGAAAAGAAAAAACAACATTGTCGTAAAGGACAAGCTGTAGTTTTGATAAAAGTAACTTGCAACCGAAAAGGACAGTAAAAAATCCCTACACAAGCCAACGGTGTTAATTCGTTTTCAAAGAGATGTTGGCTTTGTTTCGGGATAGGTAAACTTTTGGGAATCAAGAAGTGGTTTTTTTTGATTGTTTTAGTTTTTTTTGATCATACCATGAGTTCTAATCCTAAACCTAGACAAGTTCCATTTATAATCAGGATACAAGGATTGTAAAATATGTGGTAGCTTCCGGTTAGCTGCCCTGGAATATCATTGTGAGACATAACACAAAAATACTTGCAAAAACGGAAAAAAAAACCCAAAAAAAATTTAACTAATTTTAACTGTACCCTACAATACAACCCCCAGCACGTCTCATATCATTTACAGTAATATCATACCAATCATCTAGATATTTCACATTAAGATATTCAGCAGCCTGATAAAGTATTAGAACTCAAAACACGTGGGTAGATAAAGCGATTTTATGTCATTTAATGAAAGAGGAATTTCTCGTTTCTTTTGGCTTCAAACAAAATGTGTAACACGTGATTGACTTACTGAATGTAAGAAAGCGCGGTGGTGGTTAATATCATTCCAAAAATTTCTTGGCACTTGCTCTAAAAGGAGTTTTAATGAGACGTTATGAAGAACAGTTTTTTTTTTGAAGAAAAAATAAAATAGGTCCTTACTGAACTTCCAAGGAACCCATTCGTGATCTGGGTACATATACTTCACAATCAAGTGTAAAGAAGAACCAAACTGGCTAAGAAATATTAATAAGTACATATAAAAATAGATGAAACCGACAAGAGTAACCAGTAAAAAAAAACTTGGAACTATTTGCGCACGTTATAACACTTGCACAACCCAATTTTGTTATATCAAAATTATTACAGTTATACCAATCCCTTACGTTTCTTATATCAAGCAGACGCTCAACCTACAACAAGTCAGTATAGTCAAGCAAAAACGTAAAAATGACAAAGTTTCAAGGTTGGTTTTTTCTTCATAAAGGGATGTTCGCTTTACTCATCCCACAAACTTCTCATAACACTGAAGATTGGCTAAACAATTAAGAAGGCTTGAATGTGTGTACCTCAATAAAACAATCCAGGACATTATCAAGGTCTAACCAATAACTCTTAGGAACGCTATGATGAACTACAACAAAAAAATATATTAGAACTCTTGAAGTATCTCACTAACAACAGTAGTACCAAAACGCCATGGAAACCATTTATAAGAGCGAAATATATCCTCCATACATGATACAAGGTAGAATCTGTACTGTCTAATTGAGTTATAAGTCACAGTTTCAGATAAAAAGCGTATCCTAAAATTTTCTTATTATGTAATATACGACTCACCTTAACAGCTGTGTACCACCTAGTTTTTTAACTTTCTCTATTGAAAGTTCATAAAATCTGTCCATTGAACAGTATTCTAGCGTTTCAGCAACCTATAAAACATTCATGTCAGTAAACAACACGTGACGAGTTAACCTAAAAGTCCGTTTTGAACCGAAAAATTTTCTGGAATGACACAAAAGTTTTGGGTTTTTATAGCATGTGTAAGTGTCGTACATGATTCATAAACGCTATTTTATTATCCTGTGATTCCCAAAAGTCCAATGGCACAGCGTCTAACGTAAATTGTTAGCTGCTATGCTTTTTTAACTAACGCATCGTTTTAAGCGTTGGTTAATCATTAAATAGTCTACGGAGCTGTATACAGGCGTATTTAATCAAACGTACTGAAAAGCCACTTGTTCCATTTAACATTTGGGTATACATCGGTTAATAGCGTACGCAAACATCCTTCGTACGTGCTATGCATAATGTAAGTGCCATTTGTAATATTTTACAATAAACGTTGAATAACACTCGTAAAACGATCTAATTTACCTATTTAAAGCCCCCCCGCCTAGTTTTACGATATCTTGCCATGAAACGCTATACCAATCGTTGTGTTTTGTTATACTTAGCCGCTTCTCTACCTGTAGTACGTTAAAACACGTATCACCATAAAAAAAAACCTTGATTACATGTCTAACGAACGCTTTTCGTTCAGACCTAAACGACAATGCGCGCATTGCGTAGGTGTTTCATATTCTTGTTTTAGAGTTGTGTCAAGTATTCCAGAATAAGCTGTCTGTTAGAGTAAGAGTAAAAAAACGTCATAAAGAATGCGAGAAAAAAAAAAAGCCCTGACTTTTTTTTGGTCCATTTTATACCGTCTAAACATCTTAATGGTGGTTTTTGACCGCTGTATTAGTGCATAAACTATGTGTGAACCTCTTTAGAATATGTAGAACTTCAGACATGCAAGTGGTGCAGCTGAACAAGCCAAACTTTATTTTTTTGTGAAACAATTTTAGAGCTAATAAGCCGTCTACAGTCATTTAGAGCTGAGCCTTTAATTGAACCACTAGTTCTCTGTTTGGCTATCAAAATGGACTTGCTTTGAATTGATGTATTTCAACGCAATACAAGCATGGCAGAACCTCGCACTTCGTCGGTTAATTTACAATATGTTAATCGTTTGGCCACTGGTTGCGACCATTCAATGGTAATCGCAGACGATGGCTTTGTTTACACGTGGGGACAAAACGATGAGCGCCAATTGGGTAACACAGACGAAAGAAAGAGTTCTATCGCAAGACCAATAAAATCAGTCATAAATATCGTCTGTATTGCTGCTGGACGGAATCATAGCCTTGCCGTTGATTCAAACGGTATTGTGTATTCATGGGGCCGTAATTCAAACGGGTCATTGGGTCTGGGTCACTTTGCGTCACCTGTTTCGTCACCAACACGTGTTCCAAATCTCAACAATATCACGAAAGTCTCTGCCTATCGTGTGAGTATGGCGTTATCAAAATCAGGTCATGTCTACTCTTGGGGATACAACGAATATCAAGGATTGGGTCATTCATTCGACAATTCAAAAGTTTCATCACCAGCGGTTATTCCAAATCTTCAAAATGTTCAAAAAATTCAAAATAATTGTTATGTAAGTGGAGCAATGACATCAACAGGTCATGTCTTTCTTTGGGGAACAACAAAACATGAAGCGCTAGATAAACCATTATTCTTGAATCCAAAGACAATTTCACGTGTTCCAAGTATTGATGATGCCACTGATATTGCCATTGGCGAACATCATGTACTTGTTCTCCTCAAGTCAGGACAAGTATTTTCTTTTGGATACAGCTTGCGTGGGTGTCTTGGGTTGGGTATTGATGACGAGTATGGCCAGGGTATCATCAAAGGACTCAATAACATCAAATCTGTACATGCTGGTGACTGTACATCATTTGTGATTGATGATGAAGGTTGTTTGTTTGGTTGGGGTAATGGGAAATGGATTGATTGGTTCTCATCAAACAAACCATTAAAATTACCTGGAAAATATCTTGAGTTTGCCAATAAACGATTTCATTATTTGGCAATATCTCATGACTTTCAGTTGGTCACAGGTGGATATAATAATTATGGTGAATCAACACGACAAAAGTTAACATTCACCAATTATCGAAAGGTACTTTGAAATCTTATTTGTCTTTCTTTCTGTCTGACAATCTACAAGCACTTTAAACCAGCCAATAAAGTAATCGCAAAAGATAAAAACAATGATGCTGTGAAAGCAATAAATGCAGAGTTAAAAGAAGACCGAAAAGATAAGTACTTATCAAAAGCTGTGGTTGATCCCAATCGTGATTACACCAAGTTTGGAGATGCTCCTGATCACCTTGATATCATTCAAGATGCCCTTGAAGCCCTTGAAATACAAAAGCAAGAAGAAAATTTTAAAGTATGTCTTTACAACTAACAATGCACGTGACAACTGATCATTATTCTAGAATGACGAATCAGATGATAACCCACAGCATGACATTGCCAACAACTTTTCATCACTAGACAGTACAACACTTGATGAAGATGACTCCAGAAGCAGCTCTTCTTCATCGGATAATCTAAACGCTTTAAATCAACAATCGTGGCTCAATAAACCAAATGTTTCTGTTGACACCAAGAACAAGGTACATATCTCTACCACTTTGCTTCTTTCTTCTTGTTGTAACACAATTGTTATTAATGGCGTTTGTTTAGTCACATTTCGGTGTACCACACGAGAATCAATCGGTTCTAAATGTTGAAACTGATTGGAAGTCAATATTGATGAAGTTGGGTATCGCAAATCAAAGAGCTCAAGAACTTGGATCATTGATGAACGATGCAGGCGCAACAATTGATGAAATTGATAAAGATGTGCTGATAGATCTTGGATTCAGCTTGAGGGAACGTATTAAAATCATCAAAGCAAAGAACAACAACACTCTTTAACACAAAATTTCGGCAATATTTTGATATTCACTCCTTGATCAAATTGTTCTAAACTTACAACACTCTTATTGTGGTGCAAAATAAAGCAATATCTTTTTTAGTAACTTGTGTAAGGCAAAGAGTCTTCGATATAACCTTGAAGGCATGCTGAGTGCGAAAGCATGAGAACAAAACTTTTTTTTTATTCCTTGCTTCATTGATTATTTTCGCTACAGAATTTCGGTTATATTTACACAGTGCAAAAGCATTCGTGTCCCCTGTAAGTCACTCTAAAGGATCCTGAAGGTGGAGCCATTGTTATAAAATAACAATACCACTCATCTGTTTCACAATGTATATCACTGCCATCTGATGTCCTGAAACAAGGGAATGTCTGACACCTTTAAAATACATTAGAAGGGAGAGGTAAAAGAGTTGGGCGTTGAGATGTTTGAAAAACGACGTCGTACTGGCACATGCCATCAATGATACGTGGTGAAATACATATTAATCCACTTGGCTCTTCTGTTGGTGATTTAGTTGTCGGTGTAAGAGTGGTTGGTAGATTGCCTATAGTTACAGTAGATATTACTGGAGGTTCACAAAACTCAGCTGTTCCCTGCCTGAGAAGAAAGTCAACAAAACAGAAAAGAACAAGACAAAAAAACAACATCAAAAAAAGAAAAATTGTGCTCTTGTATGTTTCGCTCACCTGTTCACATTAGCGTTTGATTTGAACGTAATATCAGGTGAAAGCGATAGCTTAATATCAGCGGCAACATCATTAGCAGTACCAACAGCAAACAAATCAACCTCGACCACGCAATTTACAAATTCTTCCTCTATCAGGCTTGCATTGAATCTGAGTTCATTCCCGGAAACTGTTGGATTTATTGCCTTAGCAACAGTGTCAGATATGAAAATTTCATTTTGACTGAGTGTATTTAGCGTACTTCTGTTGTACAGTTGATAGTTGTGTTGTCCATACGACCAATAGTCTGAGGGAAACTGAAAAAGACTTCAAACTCTTCAAGCGTTTCTGGTATCGAAGCGTAGTTCTCGCACGTGATACCCAATTTTATTGCATCTCCAACAAGTGCGCTTTCTACCCTATCACCGTTCAAATTTGTGATAGTGTGCCTAAGGAGTAGACGTTATAAGAGATTCTGAACGCTTTAAGAAAAAATGAAATGATGCTCTCAAACAAACGTACCAGCACGATAGACTTGGTTGACAGCATGAGTATCCGATGTTAGCATCAACATTAGGAGCATTACCAATAATACCAATCTCTATACGGTCTACAGAAGCGTACGCAGCGCGATTACCACCGTAAGGAAAACAAACGTCTGCGTCAAGAATATCCGTTTCTATTGGTAGTCTGGACACCAAAAGTTCGGATTGAAGAGTACTACGCGCAATGAACTCAAGTACGACATCATTATCTGTTTCTAAGATATGTAGATTCCAACAATCTTATGAAAAAAAGACAGTAAGTTTTTTATCACGTGATAAAAAAATAGGACAAAGAAAAGCTATTCTGAATACATGACATTCAGTCAAAGGAATTGTGAGAAAAACGGTAAAAAATCCGTTAAAGTTTTTTGATAGGGACTAAGAACGAAGATGCAAAGATGCTTACCACAACCGTTCTGTATGAAGTTCGTAGGAGTGAAACCGTTACCATCTTCACCAGCGTATATGGCTCTACATTCACCTGAAACGGAGACATCTGCACTGTATGAAATAAAACTGGTAGCAACGGCACAGTGAAGGCCTAGAACATCTGCTGCTGAGCTAGTACGTGTAGCTCGAAGGATCCTAGTACCACCTATGATTGATGCAGCGTCTGTTGTTCTCTGTTCAGCAGTTGTAACAATGTCGGGTCCATCAACAGATATGGAGCTGAAAGCAGTAAACAAATCTATCTCCTGAGAACTTGCCAAGTATAAGAGAGAGCATAATACTAACGAAACATAGAAAACCTTCATAGGTGGTTGTGGAGGTCGTTTTTTGGGAGATTTATTACACGTGTGTGCTTAAAATAAAAGGAGATTTTTATTGTGAAACGTGATTGGTTTTTTACGTTTCCCGGAATCTTATGCTGTGATTATTTGCATAACAGTTGTTACAATTGAGAGGGAACAAAAATCACCGTCTGAAGTAAGGTAACTTAGGAAAAGCTCGAAGAGAACGCTAAGAAACTAATTCTGAACAAGAGCACGACTTGATGATGCCACTGTATTGTGGGTTTAACAAAGGATATCACGTGTTTAGTCAAATACGTCAAAGAAAAAGTGCAGTTCCAACCTTGTTGTTTTGTAATACTCTTGCAATTTAGTATTGATTTGTTTTGCCACCAGATGTCTTATCTTTTTATCTCCTTCTAGTTTACCATGGACATAATTGCATCGTACTTGTAATTTACCATTTCTTCCTCTTTTACCTGACGTAATGGCAGTGCTCATGTAACTGACCATTATCATGCCATTTCTTGTATTCCCTTCTTTTTTACCATTGGCGGAATATTGTAAATACCATTTCTGTTCCAATACTTGCATTCCCTTCCATTTTGTCATTAATGTAGTTACCTCTTTTCCAAGGAGCGTTTTCTATTCCAAGTTTTATACACCCATGCACATAGAAACGGTGTAATGCCAATTGACCACAGTCATACATCTCGAACTCACCACGTGGTTTACAATTGACATAGTACCTTTGTTCTGCTATTGGATGATATATACTCCCTGTCAAGTTCACCTTTTACATAAAAATCCGCAATAGCCTGCAATAGAATATCAAGCGGTTACTAAGTAATGGTAAGGTACTAATTGGGTACACTTGTAATACAAACTGTTTATTGGAGTAAAACTACCATAACAAGAATACTTGCAAATAGAACACGTGAAGCAGTACTTGGTTGACCAGTAGGTGCAACAGTAGAAGGAGCAATAGTGCTGTTTGAAGCATCAGTTGGTGTTACAGTGGTAGGAGTAGCTGTTGTATTTGAAGAAGACGTTGGCGATACAGTGGTACTATTAATAGAAGAGTATGTTGGCGATAGAGTGGTGGGAGCCTCAGTTGTAGGTGAGGTAGTTGTAGGAGGCTGAGTACTCGGTGTAGGAACTATACTAGGATTCGGAAACAAGGCCATGTCAAAAGAACCAACGCTGACACTGTTAGAAACAATGCCTGAAAAATCAAATGATGTGATGTTGAATAACACTACTGATCCATTATCACATACAACTATGAGAGTCTCTACATCCAAGGTTGACATACCTGAACAATTAATCAATTAGAACCAAGAAAAAAACCCGAAAAATCCATTCGAAATAGTTTTGTGAGCGCTCACCTGTTGGATTTTCACAAAATATTGGCATAGATACAGTTCTTGTTGTTTCACAATCATTGGTAATATTGACACCTTGAGGGATGGACGCTTCTATCATCATACTTGAGTCACTTGTTTGATATATTTTATCGCCAATGACAGCAGCTAAACAACACTAGTAAGTATATGTTTTTTGAATTGTTACTATACCGCTTACCATGTTGTACATCGGGAATACTTGTTAGAATTTCTGGACATCTCTTTGTCACAGTACAAGTATCTACATCCAATTCGGCAAGTCCTTTGATCAAATAGGATGACGAAGAAATTGCTCCCCACATGTATAACTTTCCTGAAATTGGATCAACTGTCAAAGAAGAATAAGCAGTAACGTTACACTCTTTCAACTACATTCTGTGTAAGAAATAACAACAATTAAGTACTGAGAATTGTGATGAAATGTAGACCTTTGACCTTGCAGGCAGTTTGGTAAAAATAGCGCAAACCTCTTACCTTGTTACAATTTCTGTCATAAACAAATGTTAGATCTCCATCTTCCCCAATATGAGTTTTTGGCCCACGTGAAAGTACGATTCGTTCATCTTGTAGAACAGCAATACCTACTGAATCATCGCCTGGTCTTGTGGTTACATTTACGCACTCTAGTGAAATTATTAGCGTTAGGCACTAACAAATCAGAAAAAACCTGCTTATTGAGGTAGTTCAGATTGGTTTGATCTAACTTACCGCCAATTACTTGTGATGGGTCAGACCTGCTTAAAAAACGAATACCAGTAGTTTCATCAACAGTATTTACAAAATCGACAACGTAGCTGTCGAAAGTTGCTGGAATAGAAGCAATGGTGATAGCGATGCATAGAGAAAATAAAAAACAACAAGATGTTGCCATTTCGAAGTCAGAGATGAGAAATCTATGAAAAGGTTTTTGTGTTGTGTCACAACTAGTTTAGCTAAATTACAGAACAACATTGACTTGTGTTCGCTCTCACTAGGCATAAAGGTGTTTGATGGGAGCAACTATAATCTAAATAAAGCGATATAGAGGCTCGAGTGTCTATTTATAGCCACAACACAAAATCAAAATTAAAACAAACACGTGATGTTTAAGGCACCTGAGCACAGCGGAATATTCTTGTAGCGACGGTTGCTTTAGATTACCTAACCTTAATAGGGCAGGTAGTCACCAAAACCTCTGTAATTGGTGCTTCTTGAAAGTCAGCAAATAGTAGTGTTGGGACAAGGTTTGGTGAAAGGCTATTGCTATGATACGAATGAATAGAACTAGTATGTTTATCACTTTGTAAGTGTAACATTGTCTGTCATTCAAGTCAATACTGTTTTTCTATTTCTGTTCACAACTACTGGACCAGTGCGAATACTCTGGCTGATCTTTCGAAGAACTGAGATTTGCATAGAGGTTTACCTGCGCTAGCACTCACGTCGGTGTCAAATGCTGTTCTAGCTACCACAGGAGCCCTCATGTGCAAGATGAGTTTCCGAGAGTTTTTGAGCTTTTTTGAAGAAGTTTAAACTCTCCTTACATTTTTTTTACAGTTCCTGAGGCTTTTTTTTGGTTCCTCGTCTGGTAAAGTCTACGACAAAAACGACCTTTAAACACGTGATCTATGGCAGAACCTAGAGATGGCAGAAATACCGGTCCGAACCGGTTCCGGACCGAAACGCAAAGACCGGTCCGTAAACGGTCCAAACGGTCCGCTGGCAAAGGGAGTACCCTTGGAAAATCGGAAAAATAGCCGAAAAAGGAATTTTTGTCAAAGGGTACTCCCTTGGATTTTTATCGGTCCAAACGGTCCCTGTCACAAAATCTCAGAACCCTCCATCCATTGACCTACTCACTGTGTGCATGCACATAAGGTGGCTGTACACTTTTGTGGCAGTTTGAATATCACCACTTTTTTTTTTTCATACCTAAAATAGTTTAGATACTATTATTTCGCGTAAGCAATGCATTGACAGTTGCTCTATGCGCACAAAGTGATAAAAGTGTTTGGGTGAAAGTGTATGAAAAGTATGTAACATC
>JALMLS010000043.1:0-23310 GCA_038496445.1 Trichosphaerium sp. ATCC 40318 | reverse complement strand
CTAAACATCCTGTATTATTCCACACTGCCTTCATTCTAAAATGACTTTGAATCAATACATCAAGTCAACAACATGTACATACTTTCCTAACCCTGTATTTTGTTTTCTAACATACTTGATCCTACGATTTAGAGTTTTTTTAAAAGTTTCTTTGTTGAAGCTCTTGCATTTTAGCCAATGCCGCATCCAACATTTTTAGCTATACCCAATATGATGTTATGAAATGGACAATAGGGAGAATCCAAAAAAAAGTCAAAGTGATGGTTCAACAGTTTACTGAACGGAGACTAAAAAAAAAAAAAATACCAGTTAATCTAAAGTAAAACTAAATTCGTGGTTTGTTGCTCACCTGCCTGTGAATGCTAAAACAATCTTTAATGTGATCACTGTATGAGTGTTCATGCGCCATGGTGAGGATTTGGTGTGTGTTTCTTGTGGCTGTTACAATCTCATTGTCTTCTGTAATTAATTGAAAGGCATTTTTTGGCACTCTACATATTCGGCAAGGATAATGAGATGTTGGACTCCTCATTGCTAAAAGTAACATAAGTTGATCAATAATGAAGGATTTTTGTACATATCAATCTATTTGAGCCTGGTGAATCACCCAATATCTTAGACAACCTCAAATACACTGTGAAGTACTATTTTTGGATTAAATTAAAAAAACAATAAAATTGGCACGTACCTTTTGTTCACTTTTTATGTAACATCTCATGCCATTGTACACCTTTAAAAATCATTTACAACATGCTCCAATAGATCTTCTTCATGCAAACACTTCGGTAACACAGCCAACAACATTTTTCCAGTAGCACTGGCACTGTTAGGTAAATTCCAAACAACCATATACAAAGGCCCCAAACTGTCTTTTTTATCGTATGTAAAATCATCCTTGCTTATATATGCTATTGATTAACGGTGAGTAGACAATCAAAAGATAAGTATAGTGTACCTGGGAGTAAAATAGTGTTGTCTTTGTCTGCCTCATAAACATCAAGTACATCTGCAAACACTTTTTTCACATTGGTTCCAGTTTCTGGACCTTTGTATACCTTCTCTGCTTTCGTAGTTCCATCTTCATAGTGCGTGTGCATTGTGGCTGGTCCATCAGTTATACATTCAGTGATGCTTTTTCTTGTGGGCAAATAATACAACACTCTTTTGATATGCTCTGATGGAGAGTAAAAAGGAACTTGTGTCGTGTATACAACTTTGTCTGACTTGGTTTTCTTGTCCACTGATATTATTTCAGGTGGGAATTGAGGCAAAAACTAGTATAAAACAATAAGCAAGGACAAAGACATATACGTCTGATAAATGTACTTTTGTAGCAATTTCTTTCAACAATGTGTTTACAGAAACAGACACAGTGCCTAACAAAGCCAACATAAGAGATAATCACAACGTGGTGTGTTACATACCATTAGTGTCAAGTCCAAAAAGAACCAAGGCAGTATTGAACAGCTCTAAAATTTTTTTACACAAAACCAAAGACAGTTTGTGTTCCAACTTTAGCGCAAACAACAAATAACCAAGCTTTTGTTGAGGAGAGGCAGAGTTAAAATCATCACTTGGCTCAAAATCTGGAGGCTTTTGTTCTTTTTTCCATTGCTCATCAGACAACTGTTCGAATTCTTTAACAAACAAATTAAATGCTACACTAATTGTTACAATTAACTCACCACTGCGCATAGCCTCACCATCAACACTTAAAAAGTGTGGAAGAGTTGTACATGGTAGCTCCGTATTGTCATCTCTTCTTAAATATATTGGTTCCACAAACTCGTCACTGACACTGCTTTCATTGCTCTCATCACCGGTGCCATTGAATCCACTGTCCGCACTACTTTCAGAGTCACTACTGTGACTTATTGCATTGCTATTGGCATCACAATCTGTATCATATAGATTAAAAGCAAGCAGGTGGTCGACACTTTCACTGGCATTTGCTGAATCTCCCAAATTAATATCATGAGTTCTAATCCGTTTCTTTGCTTTGCTAATGTTATTGTTTCTTTGAGAAAAGTCTCTACCTCGTTTGCCCATTCCTATAATTAACTAAGTACATTTGAGGTATTTTGTACATGTACCTAGCTTTATGGTCGCCGCTGTATGTTTATTAGATTTTAAGTGTCTGTAATGATAATGTCTCCACGTATACCATGTCTTACAAGCGTCACAATACACGTTAGCCATTGTTGCTTGTTGTTAATTACAATTAAGAAAAAAAACTCCACTTAATGAGCATAAATTTATTTATTGTTTCCTACACAATTTATCTAAACCTATGAACAATTTAGACGTTTAATACTTTTACAACCAACGTACAGTCACATTTTCGCTTGTCTTCTTTGGATAGCTTTCCTGTGTAGGCAAAACGATTTACTAGTGTTGGTAATACTGTAGTAAAAGAAGCATTAGAAAAAAAGTTGCAAAAAAAATGATACCATTTAATTGTTTGATCGTGTTCCAATGACAGCTTTCTTTACTTATTATTTCTCCATCAGACATCTTTTTGGTAGAAGGTTTATCACTGAAGATGTTCAAGAATAACGGACGCTGTTTGCAACACTTACAGTTAAGGAGAAGAGAGAGGTTATTTTCTAGTCGTTTGATCGTTCTAAAAACCACAACTGGCTGATTACCATAATAAAGAAAGCCATGAACATACCACCTTGACACAATGCCAAGTTGTCGGCTGCCTATGATACAATGTTAATAGAATGGAAACCTATGTCACGTTCTTACAACCAAGTGTATTATAGGCAACATCAGCCTGATGTTTCAATAAAGTGCAAGGAGTTATAAAAAAAGTGCAGCCTTTATCTTCATTGTCATTTTCTCGCTGTAACTGTAGTGACTTTTTAATAAGCTCTTCAACTCTATCTTGAGATATTTCAGTTGCAGTAGAATATACAACTGCCCACTCGCCTGAAAAATATCTGCAAATAAAATTAATGTAACATAACTGAAAAATCTTGACGTACTCTTTGGCAACACATTCTTTTTTAACCACCACTTTTAAACCTACTCCTGTATGTCCTTGAAAGGTTTTTTGATAAGAAGCAATCAAACCCATTTCATACAAACTTGAAGAGATATTAAAACAACTTTGTGATTAGTAATAAAAACGCACCCAGGTAGATTGTAAATTAAAAGAGTTCCAGGGTGTATAATTGTTTCTTTATCATCATCTTGTGGTAGTTTATACGGAGAGGATAAAAGGAAATGGTTGTTGGCTTTGTATCGTTGATTGCTTGGACACACAAATAAAGAGTGTTTCATTAATGTGTGTGTGGCATAAGATTTTGAAGATAATCCTACCAAACGCTTTTGTTTTGTGATAGCAAGATCAGTTATTTTGGGCAGTTTTCGAATAAACTGTCTGACTATCAAAGAAAAATAACGAACTCCTTTAGGGACCATAACTTCAACGGAATGTCGCACAACCCCTGGACCAAATCCGTTGCCATCATCTTGTACACCAGTTGCCAACTCAATGTTGCTTAAAGCCCACACAAAATTAGTCTCGCTGACTTTAAGCTTTCCACCATCTAAATAAATACATTAATTTCTTATAAAATAGGTTGTATTTGACGTGCTTGTTTGTATGATGATGTTTTTGATAGGTTTTTTTCCTCCATCCTTCAAAGCAAAGCCAAAACATGTTATACCAGTGCGGCTATGTAATTGTCCTTTGTCTCCATCTGTGTGCATTCTTAGGCCTGATTTACCTGTAGGCCACTCCTATAAATAGTTATATTTAACCGTTGTACACGATATACGTTAAACCCACCTTTAACTCTATAACCATGTCTGCTATTTCACTTTCATTTAGTGCTTTTGCGTTGGTTGTAATTTTGTGATGGGCATCTATAATAGGCAGCAATTGATCCCACTTAGCTTTATCCAGTTGAATGGGTATTTTAATCTCAGAGTTTCCACAAAACTTATCTTTATGGTTTGTGTCAATCACGATACCAACCAAGTAAGTTACTTACCGGAATACGGTGTCACACAAACTACTTTACCATAATTTTGAGTTTTATATCTTCTCATAATGTTTGCTTCCCACAAATCACCGGGCTTAGACCAAAACTAACAAAGTAAAAATGTTGGTTCTGACGATGGTTACGTACAGTGTGTTTGAGATCATTTTTTGACTTCTCAGCAAACTTTCTGCACACAATAAGCAATTCATCCGGCAAAGTGTATGTTGTAAGCCACAATTTTGACACAGATCCTTGCCAATTGATATTCAGCTTTGTAGAATTGGAAACATTTGTGACTACAACATCTTCAGTGTCTTCATCAGTTTTTTTATTATTGTCTTGTAAAATAAATTAGAAGACAAACATTTTATATTTGTTCAACTCGTACCTTTTTTAAAGTGGTTTACAGTAGGCATTTCATCGCATTTAAGGTAATTAAAGGCCATGACTACATCTTGTGGCATAATACTTGGTTGTAAAGTGCCATAAGGAACAACAGAACGCCTTTTTTTCGCTGTTGCAACAATAAGTTGTTGGTTGTTGATGTTAGTGTACCTTGTTGTCTTTTTTTTCGTACTTTCAAAGCCATACGTACCAAGGCAGCACTAGATATATTATGCTTCTCTCCTTTACGTTTTATCTGTATTGGAAAAAAATGAGAAATGTCTAATACTAAGAGACTGTACCTTATTAAGCTCTTTGTATGTGTTTGCCGTTGGAGATCTTACATTTGCTGGCAAAACGCTTTGCACTATCCACTTTGTATGTGTCTTAGACATAAGCGTTGCATGTAAATTACATTCTTTAGCCCACGGCTCCTCCAATATTGTTCCTCCTCCATTTTCCACTGTAAGTTCTAACAGACTTTTGAGACCAATAACAGCGTCTTTTATCTTCTCTCTTTGCAGCTTAAGTTCATCGTGTTCATTTGCATTTGGTGTCTAGGAGAGTAATTAAGATTTGAGCGTTACACAATGAAACAATTGTACCTTACAGCTTATGTCATTCACATGGCATGTTACCTTCAAGTCCTGTATACGTGGTTTTTTTGATGTTGCTTTGAAGGAGTTGGATAAACTTCGCTTTCTACGCTGTGGTTTAGTCACAATAAAAAAAACCCTCTGTATACCTCTTAGATGTATTTCGTGCGGACAACATAAGCTAAGCGTTGTTACCTACTCAGCTGTTAAGTCTAAATAAAGCAAATTTAAAAACGCGCGGCAATGCAGGAAAAATCAAAAAAAACCAAATAATTTGAAAAAAAAATATCAGAGATAACGCGAATGGCTAAAATCTCTTTTTTTTAGGTGGAGTGTACGTTTAAGTACTTTTTGGAACTATTCAAAAAAAAAAAATAATATTGGGAGAGTTTTTGCGCTAAGGCCTCGCAATGGTCCTGACTACGCGCAAAAACCACATTGGCGCCAAGTCACTTGCGGGCAAAATTGAACAAAAACCTCCAGTTGGAGGAAAATTGCGCACACAAAAAAACTCTTAGAACTTGAGTTAAAAGGCCTACATAACCATAATGCGTACCTTTACCTTGCTTTGGTTTATAATTTACCAAGTAACGCTAATGAGATTTTAGGTGGTATTCATCAAATAAAACTGGTTGCACGTACCTCAAGCTGTGTTCAGCTGTATTTGCGTTAAGGAAGATTTTCTACCACTTTCTTAACACAACTAAAGGATCCCCAAAGGTACGCCCTCACATTATTAAGTACTTGCGATATTATACCCGTGCTACGGAATAATCAAGTAAATATATTTTAACAAAATGTCTTTAAAACTAACACTAAACTACCTTATGTACGTGCAAGGCTATTTTACACAGGTGCGCAACTTTAAAGCGTGTCTGGACAAATAATTAATTATTTAACAGGATAATATCCCTTACGCTCATTAGGTAACGTCGTCAAGTGGTTAAGCCCAATATTTCCCCGCATTCTGGTTCTCCAAGAAGCAAACTATCGCAAGAAGCGCTATTCAGCAACTAGGGTGAACTGTACGGGTGCAAATATTCGTTTGAAGCGTCCAAATGGTTCGGGCGCGTTGGGTCTCCTGACATCGTCACAGTGCGTCAAAAGCGATAGTAAGCCAACTATCAATAGCTTACAAATTTAGGCGTGCGAGCACAGAAGTTCAAAATGGCAGGCGCTCTATGATATGATACTAATTACTGAGAAAGTACCCGGTAGAGAAGGAGGTGTTGATTTGATGTTTAATAATGGATCAAGTGATTCTTCGCCAATAATCGTTGGAGATGATGTATACTTCTTATCCACGCGAAACGGTTTCACAATTCCATAAAGGTAAGTATTTTCCACATCTTTTTTCAAAAAGAATACACGCATTTTATTATCTTCTCACACGCTCTAGTACCTCTTACAGGCACTGAGGCTGCCGTTACACAAGTATCTACCTTTTTTGTGCCTATTTTCGATCCACAAGGTACAGTAGCTATATTGCTCTTAAACCACATAACGTGTGAATACACGTGTTGTTCAACAGCGTTCTTACTCTTTTTGTTAAGATGGGAAGTCATTGGGTTTTGCAACTGTATAACGGTATTGAATGGTACTTCGAAGTTCTTGCTAGGAAGACAAGTACACCTCAAGTACTACATACGGTAGGCGTATTTTCGTTCACGCGTTATGCTTACAGCTTGAAATTTTTCTGGTAAGCCTTAAACAGCGTATATACGCCATAATAATACTATAAAAGGTCATCAGTGGGTTCTGTATACTTTGAATCATTTGGTACGTTTTCAGTAAAAAAAACCCTATGTGGCGTTTGGCGCTTCTAACAGTGTACCTTCAAGGCCGATGTAAATCATGGGTCATACCTTTAGGTTTTTTTGTGGCATTTTTAATGAGGTACCTCTGTTTTTTTGCTGTACAAAGTTTCCAACATCACTACCTTTGCTTTAGTACTGTGGTACTGTTTTGAATACTCTGGTATGTGAGCATTGTTAACCTTTTAATTTAGTTGAAGAAAACGGCCTTGCACCTACAGAAGCGGTACGGATCTCTTTCAATGGGTTATATCCATCAGCTTGAGAAGTTCCGAATTATTAATGTGTGTCTCACTTTTTTTTTTCGTGTAAAGGTTTGGCGTAAATTGTACTTTGCAGTATTGAGTGGTAACGTTGAATCAGTTAAAGTGGTTTTATTGCAAGGTGTTGATATCAATGGCAAGATAAGGACGTATGTAGCTTCAACAGTGATGAGAAATCGCACCAATTACTTTTTTACTTTTTTGGTTTGGTTCCTTTGTAATAATTTTGCTAACGGTTGATAATGTAGGGTTGGACTGTATTGTGTGTCAAAAGCAACATTTGGTGCGAATTACTACTTGTAATTTTTGAGATTATTCAAGCTGTAGATACCATTACAGCGTTTACGCACTTGAGTTTATAGTACTGACAACTTACCCCTCTGTTTAGGTTATAGTCAATGAATTACTAGTGTATGGTGCTACAGATGTTCTCGATAATACGGTAAGTGTAGATTAAGATAGTGTAGACGCATAGTGCTTATTTTTGGTTTAGGGCATGTCGTCATTGCACGTTGCTACTGTTACTGGGAATGCTACTGATTGCAAAGCAGCGAGGAAAGATGTACGTTTATACGCATATTTTATTCTGCTGTTTTGTTGTGTTTTTTGTTCTTCGATACAACTGATCTTACTCTGGCTAGGGCCAAACACTGCTTCATGCGTGTTCTACTGAACCAAAAGTTAATGGGTCAGCTGGGTCATTGGAAATGAAGTTACAACCAACTCCAAAGAAAGAACCTGTTGTATCATGCCACCCCCATTACATATTGGACTCAAAAGTACACATTAGCACCTCATGAAAGACCTGCACCAGCGTGTACTTCCTCAGCTGACGACTAGAAGAAGCAAAACATGTTCCCAAAGTAGAAGCAAACTCCTGTAGTTGATAGCGGTTTTCAACTGCAAAGAGCATCGACGCCTCCACCAAAGCCTAGTCAAAGTGTACATAGAGATATACCTATTAAGAAGGGTGTTCGTAGAGATGTACCATTACATCACAAGCATGACGTGTTCATACTACATCTCCTTGTACGTATCAATTTCACTTCATGATTATGAACTCACTTTTAAAATACAGCAAGCGGTTTACCAGCATTACCAGTTTTGTAGAACGTCATGGCTCCAACCACAAAAGTGCCAACTACAGAAACTCCAACTACGAAGGCTCTTACCTCTGTAGCACCTACTACAAAGGCACCAACAACAGAGGTCCTACCACTGTAACGCCTACTACAAATGCACCAACTACTGTAGCGCCAACCACAAACGCTCCACAGCAGATGCTTCAACCACAGATGCGCCAACTACTGAAGCCCCTACTATTGAGGCACCTACCACTGAGGCACCTACCATTGAGGCTCCTACAACTGTAGCACCTACTACTGAAGCGCCTACTATGGAGGTTCTCACGACCGAGGCTCCAACTACAGGAGCTCCTACGACTGAAGCTCCTACCACAAATGCGCCAACAACTGAGGCTCCTACCACTGTAGCCTACTACAGACACGCCTATAACTGATGCACCAATGACAGATGCTCCAACAACATAAGCCCCAACAACTGAAGCACTACAACTGTAGCGCCAACAACTGGTACTTTGTATTTTACTTTTTAAAGCAACTAACTTTCTTTGTAGATGCACCAACTACAGAGCTCCAACTACAGATGCACCGACCACTGAAGCCCCAACAACTGAAGCTCTTACCACTGAAGCTCCGACAACTACAGCACCAACTACAGAGGTCCAACCACAGAAGCTCTGACGACTACGACACCAACTACAGAGGCTCCCACGACTGATGCTCCAACAACAGACTACACCAAGTGATCGTGGAAATTCTGCTTTGTTTTCTCTGGTGACTTACTTTATTTTTTTTACTCATTGCTACTCTTTACTGACATTGTGTCCTAACATCTGCTTGTTTTAGGTTGGAACCTTGTGCTGGCGGTGCTGCACCTTGTCGTATCAATGTCTATGAAAGCTTCAATGCCACCAGCTCAACTTCTATGGGAAACCAACACAGACGCACCAAAAGACGAAGGGACCAAGGTAAAAGAACATTGATCACCAACTGCCTACTACAAATGCACCAACGACTGACGTTCCAACTACAAATAGATGCACCAACTGCCTACCACCGATGCATCAACGACTGACACTCCAACAACAGATATACCTACAACAGATGCGCCAACTGCCTACAACAGATGAGGTAAGAGAATAATTGTTTTTTTTCAGTGGGTGTTGACACCTTTTACCTAGACAAAGCACCTGGTGAGGTTGATTTCACTAGCAAAGGCATTGAGTATGAGATTGATGACCAGGATAGTCGCTGGCTTGACAATTACAACGCACCGTGGTACGAGAATTTAAAATTAAAACTTTTTTTTTCAAATTCTTTTTTCACTCAAGTAAGGTAGAACGTCATGGCTCCAACCACAAAAGTGCCAACTACAGAGGCACCAACTACAAATGCACCAACCACCAAAGTTCCAACAACTGAGACACCTACCACTGAAGCACCAACCACAGACGCTCCACAACGGATGCTTCAACCACAAAAGCGCCAACGACTGAGGACCTACTACTGAAGCTCCTACCACGGATGTGCCAACAACTAAGGCTCCTACCACTGTAACACCTACTATTGCGCCTACTATGGAGGTTTCCGCGACTGAGGCACCAACTACAGAGGCATCTACGACTGAGGCAGCAATTACAAATGCGCCTACAACAAAGGCTCCTACCACTGAAGCTCCAACAACTACAGCACCACAGAAGCTCTGATGACTACGACACCTACTACAAAGGCTCTTACCACTGTAGCGCCTACATATGCACCGACCACTCAAGCCCAACGCTGAAGCTCCTACCACGGATGTGCCAACAACTGAGGCTTCTACCACTATAGCACCTACTACAGATACGCCTACAACTGATGCACCAACGATGGAGGCTCCAACAACTGAAGCACCTACAACTGTAGCGCCAACAACGCAATGACAGAAGCATTCAACTACAAAACTCCAACCACAGAAGCGCCAACTACAGAGGCTCCTACGACTACAACACCTCTTCCAATACAACCATTTGTCATTGCTCAGCGAGTAGCAGAAAAGAACCAAAACGCTATTTGTGAGGCAATGGTCAATCTACACACTACGACTGGTGACTTACTTTATTTTTTTAACTCATTGTTACTCTTTACTGACATTGTCCTAACATTGCTTGTTTTAGGTTGGAACCTTGCGCTGGCAGTGTTGTATACTCACTTGCACTCACAGATTTAATTTTCATGGTAGAAGGTACATGTGGTTAATAGAAAACTGTCCTGTCAAATAAATATAATTATAAAAACTTGCCGTTTTTAACTCTTTTGACTGTGGGTTTTTTGTTTTCACTATTCACCATCATAGACGCCTGCTTTAGGTATGTGTTCTTGGTTTACGCCCTTTTAGGTCATTTAAATTGTTATTTTAAGGCGTTTACTTATAAACGCCCAAATAACAATAATCTTAGGTGTATGCACAGTTTTATAGCACTTTACGCCGTTTAGGCCATTTAACTTTTTATTTTAGGTATTTTACTTGTAAACGCCCAAATAACAAGTACGCGGTCAGTTTTATAGTGTTTTAAGCCATTCAGAACATTTATCTCTGTATTTTAGATTATTGGCTTGCAAGACGCCCAAAGATGGATAGAAAAATGAAAGTAATAGTGCTCTCAGCAGTTGAACCTTTCACACGCTCTGATTTGACACAACACAGTACTGTTTTGTGTAATTACTTTGGTAAGCACTTGCAGACTGTGACAAGCATCAATCCTGGCTCCATTTACATTCATGTCATATCTACAGGACAATTTCAGCACAAGTACTTTAGCAATTTTGGGTTCGTTTTCTCTGCTAACATCTTCTAGTACTTATGAAGATGCTCTACCTATTGATGAACCTGTGGATACACTACTGCAGTTTCACAAATCTCGTGATGCTGTGTGTACTGTTGCCGGAAGAGAAATTCATGGTTCAAGAACAATATACTCTGACTTTTATCAATTCAGCAATGACAAACAGTCACGTGTTGTTGATGCTGTTATCATGGATGCTGAACTTACTTTACCTGAAACAGTACGCTCTTTTTTGTTTGCAAACCAACCTATCAGCTTATAAATGTAGATGACGAGAAGTAAAATTGTGAAAATAGTAATTCTTAAAGTCAATCTTACTGAATCTTGGTGTCTTTTTGATCTTTTGTCACGGACACCATTATATCCTCCACCTCTCAGTGCGTGTATGTTTATCAGTTAATAGTTTAATGAATCAATAGGTTTGTGGTATACTATTGGCAAGGTGATAGAAAAGGCGGCTATGTCAAAACATGGTAGTTCAATGTACGTTATTTATAAATATAAATACAAACTGTCACCTTTTGTGTTACTAACACTTGTATAGAAATGATGCCCAAAAGAAACTATTGACTACAATTGTAGCTGAGCCTTATCAACCAAAATTGTTGATGATTCCTGGTGAGATCTTTGAGAAGATTCGTGGTTTTTGTGACATTGAATTTGATCATTGTTTTTCATTGGTGTGTTCGTATTTTTTGGCTCCATTGTTTATTAAACACCATGGCCGTTGGGTCAAACATGGAGTTTGGATAAAAAATAATGAGGAAAAAACCAAAGAAATACGAGCTACCTTTGACTATGGACGGTGCATCAAAGTATTATTGAACATAAGAGTTGGCGTAAAGTTATACAAGTACGAAATTTTTGTTTATGGTTTTATAGTTTAACAATTACTTGCTTAATATAGAGATGTCTTTCACTTCAGTGTAGAAGGTCAGTTCTTGAAAGGAACAAGAAAAATAGTCACTGAAGATAAAGAAGAAGTTGTCACTGTCAGATTTACTACCAACGCTGCCACTTATGAGATTGAAAATTCTTTTTATTTTCAAGATACACTTTATACTTCTAAAACAACCTATGCTTTGGCCAACAAAAAATTGTTGTTAGTTTCTGTAACAGCTATTGTTGGTTACAAACTCTTTCCAGTGATGGCCATTGACTTTCAAGATGAAGATCACCTCGAGTTTTACGACAAGAAAACAAAAGATATTTTATTTGAAATATCCGATGAGCAGCTTTTTGACTATGTGGATAACACTAAAGAAGGTACCAAGATAACTACATTAACCATTTGTCTTTAATTTCATTGTTTAGATCTCAATATGGATGAATTTGGTTGTCAGCAGCTTTGTACTGTTTGTGAGCTTCACCAAGCCACTCATCAGTTGTGGCCTTTTGTTTACGAATGGCTCAAATACAAAATAGATATGTTAATACCTGATTGGTACTATCCAAATGTCCTTTACTGTCAGCCGCGCATCCATACTATGGCAGCACTGACAACTTTTGAACCTTTATTTGCTGTCTCTAACTTTACTGAATGGAATGAAGCGATGGATAGGTTCATACTAGTGGCATTAAGCTATGAACACCACATACGTTGTAATTTTTTTGTGTTTCAATAAATGCAATTCACGCTACTTCATATAATTGTTTTTTTTTTATTTACATACTACAGTAAAGACCAAACACGACACAGTCATTGTAAAATATTTGACATCATAAAAATCCATGAATATAGATACAGTATAAAACATGGTATATTGAGTCTTATACCATATGTCTAAAAATCACGGTACTATACCATATTTTGCAGTATAATTTTATGGTATAATTTGTGATTATACCAAGGTAGTACCATAAACCACAATTATACTGCAAAATATGGTATTATACCATGATAATTTTCAGACCTGCATTTATCCCAAAATTACATCTCCGCTATTAAACAGGTACTTTGGTGTTGTTGCCCACGTTTTTGACTAAAACGAATAGGCTGAAAGACAAAGCCTTTTTACGATATTACAGATTCACGATGAAGCGATACACATGGCTACTAATAGTACAAAACCTGGAAAAAGTATATCATTGGTTCCAACAATTGTGCGAAAAGCTGTTGCCAATTTAAAAATGCGAGGATCTGCCGTTTCGTTACGAGAAACAACAATGCCAACACTCAACAACAACAGACCAAATTTTAGGGACAATATTGTCGTTAGATTAAACGTGAATATGGGATTGAAAGGCAAACAAATCATAAAGGCTCAATGTCAAAAATTAAACAGCGGTTTGGTGAGGGGCATATATTTGTATCATATGGCTGCTAGTAGTAATATATCTCATCTACTTGATTGTTGCAGAAAATTTGCAACAAAAAATGCTAGTTTATTGCGTCATAAGGTATGTACTTTTGGGTTTTTTATTAAATCACTTAGTCCCGTTTAGTTGCTTGCCGTAGATGGCAAATCTGTGTTTACTGGGTACAAAGTCAAAAAACAAAGAAGCTGGTTCTTCAACTCTTCTTGGATAGTTCCATTTTCTGGCAAAATGGCCGGCAATCAACATATGTACAATTATTCAGAAACTGATGAACAAGACATTATTTATTTAAAACCATTAATTGAATTGCACTTGGCCATGAGCAAAAATGCAAATAGCAATACTTTCAAGGAAGAAGGAACTCTTTCCATCAGTTTAAAAGTACGTGAGTTTACCAAACACTTGTTACAATAAACTAGGAATACATTCCAGGCTGCAAAGGCATTCGCTTTCACACTGATGGTGGAGCAAACAGCCATGTAAATGAAACAAACGGCATCAGTTGTTTTGGGTTTACATTACAAGATTTTGATAAATGCAATTTAAAAACGATCACAATTCAAGGTACTTTCTGATCGATATTGTTTGACATTTGCTGAAGATAAGTCTATTACAGGAACCAAAAAAATGCACACTTTAACAGGCAACAATTTTATATGGGCGCTTCATGGCAGCCACAACAATAATAATGGTGCAGGAGGAGTCAGACACAAATTGGATATAACTAACCATAAAAACAAAAAAAGCGCTTGGACAATAGTTCTCAGACGCATGGTTTCTCCAATGCAAAAAAAGGTTCTTTTGAAAGCGTTTGCAAACACTTTTTAATCCTTTATTAGATTGATGAAACAGTCCAAAACAAAATCAAGTTCATAAACCAATTGAGCAGTACCTTGAAGGAATACCCGAGATTGAAGCCTCTCGAGCACAAATTGGAGTTCAACACCTCAACCGTTCGTTATCAAGCAAATAAACATTTTTTGTTGAACGTGTTGGAGCTTAACTCAACACGTGATACCCCAAAAGATGGAATATTTTGCTTGCAAGAAGGAGATTTGCTCATGTGCGACTGTCATGGATTATGTGCTTTGGGCGTTTTTAATAATCCATTGGGCCTTACACGGAAATAATATGGTCGGTTTAAAAGTTATCATCAAGCCTGGAGTCTTGTACAATGAGTACGTTCTTGTTTCTTTTTTATTCTCTTTTAAACAACATTTGATTGAATTTAGAATTGTGTACAAAGATTGGATGTTAATCCGCTTAAGCAAGCACAAAACACATTATAGCAGACAAGTAAAATACATAAAAAAGTCCATCGAACTGCAAGCTGAACACCCTACTGATAGATTCAAAGGCAAAACGTACACCATCTTACCTTTACATGTTACTAAAACAGATGTGGAGATACAAACTAAGTATCAAAGTGAATTTGCAAATTGTATGCGAGCTCTTCTATGTTATAGTTATTAACACTTGTATTCACATAGGTTCAAAAGCAATTGGGCATGTACAAGGATGGTATGCACATGGCATTTTGTACAAGCATCAACAACGCATTGCTATTTTTAGAAGAGAGCGTAGACAAGAAATAGCTTTGCTTAGCGTGCTACAAAAAAACTCTACCAGAGATGAATATGACGGTGACAAAGAAAACTTGACAGATAGTGATTGTAGTGATGAGGCTTTTATGTCCGACAATGACACTTACTTGATTGATGCGAAAGTGAAAGTCTCAAATGCCAGTTTTCTGAAAATAGATACAAGTTTGACATGTTCATGTTGTTTACACAAACCCCAATTTGTGACAACATTCATGTCTAACCCTGAACAAGCGCTTGAAACTGTTGATGATGAAGCTGACAAAGCAGCTTTTCAATATGCCGTTAACCAATCAAAGGTACGTCACGTGTTTTAAGCCGTTTACATTATTGGTTTTTACTTATCGGCTATTAAGACTCTTGCAAAGTATCAATATGACATGGTATGTGTACATTAGTGTAATTGTGTGTTACTTACAATCAATAGAAGTAATCAAAATAATAAGATGGGAACTAATAAACGCTATTTTTTATTCTCTTGTTTTCTTGAATCTCAGTTACATGTACACTTGTGCAGCTTGTAATGAACGTTTATGTCGAAGTAATCGAGCGAGACATGAACGTACTGCTATTCATCAAGGCAACAAAATTGTGCAAAAAATAATCAACAAAGGAAGAGCAATCAATACCACCATGCCAATCAATTCTTCGGTCGAATCTAACACGTTCAATTTATTACGTACTTAATTTAACTTGCTAAAGCTGTTTAATCATTTTTTTTAGCTTCTCCACGTGTAGAGAAACCAGATTTCATGTCCAATGCGACTAATCAAATTGATAGTGTACCTTTGATAATGAATCGTCAAGAACCCTTGCACACAGCTCATGGTAAGCTAAATACCCATAAATCAAACTAAACCGCTGACTTTACTGCAGAAAACTGTCAAAATGTTTATTGCGAAGATGTGAACATACAAGAACTTGCGATGGTCAGAGTACAACAAATGGAATTTACTACAACATTGCAAACAAGCATACTTACTATTGAAAATGCACCAACAACCGATCAGTTTTTGTACTTAGTAAGAAAACTACAACTAGAACAACAGTTGCCAGATGAAAATGTAAAGTTGTGGCTTGACTTTTTCAAAACGGCAGAAACGCTCGTAAATGACCAAGTAGAGACACCAGGTTCCACACCAATGCTATCTGTTTTTACCAACAAATTGAGTGTTGCTAGTAGCAAAAAAGCATTTCAAAAGGCACAAGTAAAACTCTATCGCGATATTGGACTAATTGCAGTATAGTACACTCCGAAGCTCAATGTGCAAAACGTACAAATTACAACCACAGGCAATAAAGTTGTAGAAATACCTTTTATTCCTCCATCGGAATATGTGCGATTGCTAATGTATCATTTGGAAGACAGAGACAGCATAAATGACAACTCAAAGTATCCGTATATGGTAGACAGAGCTGACATAAATGGCGAAATCCACAACATTCAAGTATTTGAAGGTCCAGAAACATCCCAACGATATCGTGACATGTATCTTGATGTTGAAAAGATAAAGCAAAACATCAGACTTGCAGGTACTATTGTTTTTGTACAATTGTCATTTACATATTTACCTAAGCTTACGTGTGTCATGATGACTTTACATATGACAAAAAAGACAGTTTTGGGCCAATGTATCTAGTCATCTGGAACATGCCAAACAGTGAGGAAATGCAAGGAAAAATGACTCTGTTTGTGCTTCCCACCAATGTAATAATGGAAAGCGCAATGAAGTATGTTGTAAACGACATTGCAATGATGTACAATGGTATCGAACTTCACAGTCCAAAATTGAAAAGAGTACGAAGCAAATAATTTGTTTTAACAGCTTTTGATTGTGCCCACTAACTGTTGCAGACTTTTAAAGAGTACTTGAGATTGGAAAAAATACTTGGAGACATGCCAGGGACTTGCAAAGTTCTTTGTACGTTAGAAACAATTGTCTTTGAACTATGCTAAGTTTACAGCTATAAAAAACCAAGGTTCCAACTTGCCTTGTCGTGTTTGCGACATCTCTAAGATTGGATTAAAAAACCCACGAACAACATACAAAAAGAGAACAAAACAGCAAGCAATGGCCATATACAATGATCCTAACATGTCTCATAAAAGCAAACTCTATTCATTGTGTTTTAATGCTTTTGTACGGCCAAACAATTATTCAACTATACTGATTCTTTTAGTCTCCATTTTTGTTTCTCCCTAATTTTGACATTTTCCAACACTCTCCTTTTTGTCCATTTCACAATATTTTATTGGGTGTTGCAAAAGGAGTATTAATAGGCACACTTGAAATGCTTGTAGAAAAATATTCTAAGGCTGTTCAAAAGCAAATAAACAATACCATTGATTGGTACAAGAAACAAAAACATGTTTCTATCAAAAAGTGCGTTGTTGTTTTTGTACATGTTGATAACAATGAATGTGTAGAAGTAAGCCAGTATGGGATAAACAAGGTGACTTGTGTTTGGTAGAGCATGGTTGGGATGGAGCTGATACGAGATCTTTTTTGCAAATGGCATTGTTTGTGTTCAAGCCGTTGTGTTCTAAAGGAGTAATGCGTACATGGTACGAAACAACATTCAAAACAAACAAAAAAAGTCATTGTTTTAGGTGTGCCTTGTTAGGTTATATTGCTCTCATGTCAAGGAGTTTTTTACAAGAATCTAAATTGAATCAGGGCTGAAACTAAACAAGGCTTTGCCTTAAATATGAAGGCATTTTTTTAAAATCAGGCATTGATGGCAAAAATCAGGCATTCAAAAATGGCAATGCCTGATTTTGCAAAGGCAATGGCAACAAAGGCAAAAATCAGGCATTGAAATAAGGCTTTGTTGGGCAATGCCTTAATTGTTGCAATGCCTTGTTTTTTTTAGGCAATGCCTGCCCTAGTTTTTTTATGCATTGCCAGCCTTAAATTTATAGGCACCAATTAGGCATTGGTTGTGTACACATTGTACATTAAGGATACATTGGTTTAAGGTAAGTCTCCACCACACCAACACTTCATAAACATTTTTTTTCATTTACTACTGACGTTTTATATAGACGACGTCACCACGCGCTTAGTATTTTATGGATTCTAACGAAACCACCGCCATTCGAACCGCAGCACCCAAATACACCCACAACAGTAGTACAGGTACTTTAAACCATTTTTCCAGTCCGCGAAAATTATACCAATAATTTGTTAATTTTTTTTTCTAGCTAAAGGTTTTTTTTCACATGGAGGACATTGAAGTTTTTTGTGTTTTGTGTACTGTACTTTAATAAATGAATCACTATTGTATGCTTATATAAAGCCTTGTTTTATGAGTATATGATGCCTGGGTTATGCCCAAAAATTGAGGGCAAAAATGCCTCATTGTTGCACAAAAAATGAGGCATTATTGGACCAACAATGCAGGCTATTTTAAGGCTAATTAGTGAACCAGTTGCTTGCTATTTGGCCCAAATATGAGGCTCCAAAGCCCAACATTACAAGGCAATGCCTCATATTTGCTCATTTTTTTTGGCAAAAACAAGGCAATTTGGTGAAAAATAAGGCTGTATTTGGTGGCAAAAAAAAGGCTTTTACAAAAAAAGCCTTATTTAGTTTCAGCCCTGATTTGGTCACACATGCAGCCTCCAGTTTACGTAAACTAGTGAAAGAAAATTTACCAAGCAAGTCAAACAACATTTTTCGCTACTAATGGTTGAAAAAGATGTAAATGTCACAACACCTAACTTCCACGTATTATTACACCATGAAGATGCTATAAGAATGTTTGGGATGCCAAAACATTACAGGTACAATGTAAAATAGTGGCATGCTTTTAACATTTACACCAGCACGTATAGTTGTGAATCAAAGCACAGAAAAATCAAAAATTGGAAAAGAAGCACCAAAGGGTGTACAAAAAACCGGTATTAGCTTAAGCCAATGTGAATGTTGTTTACAATGTGTTAGAGATATAATGGCAAGAGAAAGTGATTCTATTTCCTCTTATTTCGCTGGAACTTATGATAAGATGATGAACAAATTATCCAGCAACAATCCAGTAGAAAATGATAATCGCTCCAAGTTTATTTATTTAGCTGATAAATTGCTCAACATACCTGCAGTAAAATGGACCCTTCGTACCATACCTTTTACAAACATAGTTCATTAATTGCATTTTTAGATAAGAGAACACTTATTCGCTTTCAGTTTTTGTCCCAATCATTAAAAACTGCATTGTACAATGACACTATTGAACGCAATATTGATAACAACTTACAAATTGCAACTTACAACACCGCCAAATGTGCTAAAAGGGGAAAAAAGTTAGTTGTGCAAGCTGGTTCGCCGAAAATATACAAACGTCCGTTTGTATGTACCTGGTGGCTTATTGATTGGTTGGACAGTTTGTTGGTTGGTTGATTTCAGTGGTAAAATGAAAGTGAGATTTTAGACATAAATCCCACTAAATTCTTTCATTTTAGGGATTTTTGTTGTAATTTATGAAGAATTCTCACATTCATTTCTCTTTCAGCCAGGATTTTTGGAGGAATTCCCATAATATTCCACTTTAATTGGAATTTGACATAATTTGTCCATAATTCCAACTTTATGAATTAGTAACAAACGATTTATTTTGGAATAGTTCTTTGATAATAATTCACCAAGTAAATGTTCTTTTCATCATAGAATGGAATGATACATTCAACTCTGTACACCATGGATAATGGAACACAGGCACATGGATCATTTTCATTATAAATGATTCTAACAGGTGATTAATACACTAATTGTTACAACAACTGCTTGTCATGTACGTCACAAGTTCCATAGTTTCATCGTATCTGTTGTGAACATCTTTTATTGTAAACAATCTACCCCTCAACTTAGTTAATGTAATCATTTTGAATGGTTTGTTAACACGGTACCGGCCAAAAACATAAACTTCTCCTTGTGCGTGCAATTGTACTAAAGCAGTCGTTTCAATGTATATGCAATCACTTCTCGTTTCTAACTTGTGAGGCCTCCATGTCTTGAAACAAGTGTTTTTAGAAGCACACACACATAATTCTCTTTTAGCACATTTGGCGGTGTTGTAAGTTGCAATTTGTAAGTTGTTATCAATATTGCGTTCAATAGTGTCATTGTACAATGCAGTTTTTAATGATTGGGACAAAAACTGAAAGCGAATAAGTGTTCTCTTATCTAAAAATGCAATTAATGAACTATGTTTGTAAAAGGTATGGTACGAAGGGTCCATTTTACTGCAGGTATGTTGAGCAATTTATCAGCTAAATAAATAAACTTGGAGCGATTATCATTTTCTACTGGATTGTTGCTGGATAATTTGTTCATCATCTTATCATAAGTTCCAGCGAAATAAGAGGAAATAGAATCACTTTCTCTTGCCATTATATCTCTAACACATTGTAAACAACATTCACATTGGCTTAAGCTAATACCGGTTTTTTGTACACCCTTTGGTGCTTCTTTTCCAATTTTTGATTTTTCTGTGCTTTGATTCACAACTATACGTGCTGGTGTAAATGTTAAAAGCATGCCACTATTTTACATTGTACCTGTAATGTTTTGGCATCCCAAACATTCTTATAGCATCTTCATGGTGTAATAATACGTGGAAGTTAGGTGTTGTGACATTTACATCTTTTTCAACCATTAGTAGCGAAAAATGTTGTTTGACTTGCTTGGTAAATTTTCTTTCACTAGTTTACGTAAACTGGAGGCTGCATGTGTGACCAAATCAGGGCTGAAACTAAATAAGGCTTTTTTTGTAAAAGCCTTTTTTTTGCCACCAAATACAGCCTTATTTTTCACCAAATTGCCTTGTTTTTGCCAAAAAAAATGAGCAAATATGAGGCATTGCCTTGTAATGTTGGGCTTTGGAGCCTCATATTTGGGCCAAATAGCAAGCAACTGGTTCACTAATTAGCCTTAAAATAGCCTGCATTGTTGGTCCAATAATGCCTCATTTTTTGTGCAACAATGAGGCATTTTTGCCCTCAATTTTTGGGCATAACCCAGGCATCATATACTCATAAAACAAGGCTTTATATAAGCATACAATAGTGATTCATTTATTAAAGTACAGTACACAAAACACAAAAAACTTCAATGTCCTCCATGTGAAAAAAAACCTTTAGCTAGAAAAAAAAATTAACAAATTATTGGTATAATTTTCGCGGACTGGAAAAATGGTTTAAAGTACCTGTACTACTGTTGTGGGTGTATTTGGGTGCTGCGGTTCGAATGGCGGTGGTTTCGTTAGAATCCATAAAATACTAAGCGCGTGGTGACGTCGTCTATATAAAACGTCAGTAGTAAATGAAAAAAAATGTTTATGAAGTGTTGGTGTGGTGGAGACTTACCTTAAACCAATGTATCCTTAATGTACAATGTGTACACAACCAATGCCTAATTGGTGCCTATAAATTTAAGGCTGGCAATGCATAAAAAAACTAGGGCAGGCATTGCCTAAAAAAAACAAGGCATTGCAACAATTAAGGCATTGCCCAACAAAGCCTTATTTCAATGCCTGATTTTTGCCTTTGTTGCCATTGCCTTTGCAAAATCAGGCATTGCCATTTTTGAATGCCTGATTTTTGCCATCAATGCCTGATTTTAAAAAAATGCCTTCATATTTAAGGCAAAGCCTTGTTTAGTTTCAGCCCTGATTCAATTTAGATTCTTGTAAAAAACTCCTTGACATGAGAGCAATATAACCTAACAAGGCACACCTAAAACAATGACTTTTTTTGTTTGTTTTGAATGTTGTTTCGTACCATGTACGCATTACTCCTTTAGAACACAACGGCTTGAACACAAACAATGCCATTTGCAAAAAAGATCTCGTATCAGCTCCATCCCAACCATGCTCTACCAAACACAAGTCACCTTGTTTATCCCATACTGGCTTACTTCTACACATTCATTGTTATCAACATGTACAAAAACAACAACGCACTTTTTGATAGAAACATGTTTTTTGTTTCTTGTACCAATCAATGGTATTGTTTATTTGCTTTTGAACAGCCTTAGAATATTTTTCTACAAGCATTTCAAGTGTGCCTATTAATACTCCTTTTGCAACACCCAATAAAATATTGTGAAATGGACAAAAAGGAGAGTGTTGGAAAATGTCAAAATTAGGGAGAAACAAAAATGGAGACTAAAAGAATCAGTATAGTTGAATAATTGTTTGGCCGTACAAAAGCATTAAAACACAATGAATAGAGTTTGCTTTTATGAGACATGTTAGGATCATTGTATATGGCCATTGCTTGCTGTTTTGTTCTCTTTTTGTATGTTGTTCGTGGGTTTTTTAATCCAATCTTAGAGATGTCGCAAACACGACAAGGCAAGTTGGAACCTTGGTTTTTTATAGCTGTAAACTTAGCATAGTTCAAAGACAATTGTTTCTAACGTACAAAGAACTTTGCAAGTCCCTGGCATGTCTCCAAGTATTTTTTCCAATCTCAAGTACTCTTTAAAAGTCTGCAACAGTTAGTGGGCACAATCAAAAGCTGTTAAAACAAATTATTTGCTTCGTACTCTTTTCAATTTTGGACTGTGAAGTTCGATACCATTGTACATCATTGCAATGTCGTTTACAACATACTTCATTGCGCTTTCCATTATTACATTGGTGGGAAGCACAAACAGAGTCATTTTTCCTTGCATTTCCTCACTGTTTGGCATGTTCCAGATGACTAGATACATTGGCCCAAAACTGTCTTTTTTGTCATATGTAAAGTCATCATGACACACGTAAGCTTAGGTAAATATGTAAATGACAATTGTACAAAAACAATAGTACCTGCAAGTCTGATGTTTTGCTTTATCTTTTCAACATCAAGATACATGTCACGATATCGTTGGGATGTTTCTGGACCTTCAAATACTTGAATGTTGTGGATTTCGCCATTTATGTCAGCTCTGTCTACCATATACGGATACTTTGAGTTGTCATTTATGCTGTCTCTGTCTTCCAAATGATACATTAGCAATCGCACATATTCCGATGGAGGAATAAAAGGTATTTCTACAACTTTATTGCCTGTGGTTGTAATTTGTACGTTTTGCACATTGAGCTTCGGAGTGTACTATACTGCAATTAGTCCAATATCGCGATAGAGTTTTACTTGTGCCTTTTGAAATGCTTTTTTGCTACTAGCAACACTCAATTTGTTGGTAAAAACAGATAGCATTGGTGTGGAACCTGGTGTCTCTACTTGGTCATTTACGAGCGTTTCTGCCGTTTTGAAAAAGTCAAGCCACAACTTTACATTTTCATCTGGCAACTGTTGTTCTAGTTGTAGTTTTCTTACTAAGTACAAAAACTGATCGGTTGTTGGTGCATTTTCAATAGTAAGTATGCTTGTTTGCAATGTTGTAGTAAATTCCATTTGTTGTACTCTGACCATCGCAAGTTCTTG